>VYZM01020057.1:922641-963753 GCA_013398915.1 Dromas ardeola
CGGCAGCAGACCTCACTTTTTAGTGGGAACTGAAGAGCTTGATGAGCTTCGAACTAACCGTACAAAATGTTTAGGAAATCCATTCCAGCGGCCGCTTAGGAGCAGGAAAGGCATGTGCAGCAGGAGCCCTCGCTCCCGCTTCTGGTTTGAAATTATTATGGGAAAGAGGAATATGAAGGAGGTGATTTTTCTGTTGGCCCTTTTATGGCCCTCCTGTTCAGAGTAACAGAGAGCTTTTTTTACCTGCTCTTCCGCCTTGCAATCCCCTCTCCCGACCTGTCCTGTTGCTTTCCCTGCCCTTCCCTGGTGCGCCCTTCCCCATCCTTACACAAGCTAGCTGTAAGGCAGCGAGGGGGTGGGTTAACTCCTTCCCCTTCTCAAGCTCTGGGAGCGAGTGCTCCCACTTTGAGAGGCTCTTGGTGGGAGCTATCACTTAATTTGGGGGCGCAGAGTTAACCACCAAGCAGGCAGCATGTCGCGGGTGTTGGAATGAAACCGTGTGTTGTGCTGATGACTCTTCTGGCCCAAAGGCAGCCCACAGGTACTGAACAACAGCACATAGCAAGACAAATGCGCTAATTTCCCCAATAGAAGTGCAGGAATTACTGTAGAAATGTAATATGTGGCCTGTTTAGTTGATAAGATCCGACCTACTTTACGACTGTGCCAGGCCAATAGTCTCTAGCAGGTAACCGGGGCTGGTGTAAATGTTGTGCTGAGATTTGTAAACGAGTCGGTATGAAGAAGCAGTCTTTTTTAGGTGGTAACTGAAAACCTCAGCAAGAGGTGTCTCCTTGCTGTCTGATAGAATGACCTCACATACAAGCTCCAGTAACCAAAATGGGAAAATTTCTATCTTATTGCTGTGCATGTGACATCTGGGAAAGTGCACTGGTCACCGTGTACCTGTAAAAGTTTAAGCATCCACAGGAAATATACCCATTTGAGTATGCTAGCGTGCTATAAGACTAGTGTTAGGAAGCAGAAGTGCAATTTTTTTAAAGGTATCTAACATGGCTGCAAGACACAAAACCCAACTAACCTGACAAAAAAGCGCCTTTGGAGGTAACGCTTTCTGCTTTGCAGAGTACTCGGTTCAGTTTATTACTTTAAAAGAAATTCCGAAGTAAGGAATCTTGCAAGTGATGCAGACTTCTGAGAAGATGCTCAGCCTTCATGTAGTTGAGCAGTGGTTTCATGTGGCTGGACACAGTTATGTGGCTGTTTTCCCCAAATTTGCTGCAGAACTGGAGAGGGCACTGTGGGCTCTGTTTTAAGTTCTCTAAGCCTACTTCGCAGCAAATCAAATGTTTGATGAATTTTAATACTTTCGCCTACAACATATCCCTGAAGTGCAGCTCGTGGGACTCTCATTGACAACAAATGCAACTCCTTATTTTGGCCTCTTTGTGTTGAAGACCCGTTGACTTTGATCGAGGCAGACTTGAGCCCTTCGTCACATTAAGAGGTTCACAAAACGACTGTTAACTGACAGGCCACCTAAAAATGAAAAACTGTGTTTCTAAGGCACATAAAGCCATTACAATTACTTGTCATGACTGCAGTCATATAGCTTTTAGTGTGCGTATAATTCACCAAGTGAATAAATGCTGCATACAATTTCAGTGCAAAACACATGCAAAATTCAAAATCATCCCCTTTCCTTAGAGCTGTTTAAGTTCTTAGCATGTGTTTCTTATTTCCTATTTTCTTTTGCATACCTTTTAAAATTCTTAATGTGTTCCTCAGTCGAAAAGCTGTATTCTTATCCTGTAGTGCTGTAATCCTTAACCGTGCTTTAGGAAATTCTCTTTTAAAGTTCATCCTGGGACGTTTTGTTGTTTGTTTGGTCTGTAAGGGAAGAATGAGCATCTCGGAGAATGCTGCTTTTCTTTTTTGTGTACCGCTCAAAATAAAGAAAACAAGTGTACGGAGTCCGCAGGCTGGGAGTGTATCAGTTAATTAGCGGCTGGACATTGCTCGGTAGGAAGCCTGGCGAGGTTTTTTTGAGCGTGTGTGTATGCGTGTTGTCTGCTCCCTTTGATCACTTGTGTGGTAAATAGACATGCAGGGTAGCTATAGCAACATGTGCTGTAGGTTGGTGGGAACAGAGGGGACGGGATCCCCGGACAAAGGGTAGTTTGTTAGAGTGGTTGGTTCTGATTAGAAAAAGGTGGCACCAATCAGGGCATTTAAAAACATCAGTTTTGCAAAACGTAAATGGGTGTTATCGGTTTCAAAGTGACGTTTGTTTCTGTAGCTCTAAAAGAGCAGATCATAGGGAAGATTGGGGACAAAGGGGGAGGGATAATAAAAAGCAGAAGCAAAAACCCGTAACACTTTTGAATGTTAAAATGTACATGCTGGATGTGCTTTTTCTGCTGTTGCTGCACCGTCTATGCATTTTGCAAGAAAGCGTTTGTAGGAACCAAATTACCACAGATGATGCTACAGGTAGTAGCGTTTTTAAAATATGGCTTTAGAGGTGCAGCGGTGATAACCTGATGTTATGTAGTACATCTGATCCATTACCTTTCTCCAATCTCTAAAAGTCCTGCATACAGTTCGCTATCAAAAGATACTGTACTTATTTCAGCATCCTACCTGTAGAGGTCAGACTTGAAGTTCTGAAAATCTTCACTTGATAGAATTTCAACCTAAAGCTAAAGCTATAAAATACAAAACCAGGCATAGCCACTTTCCTCATTAACTTTATGTGGAATACTCTTAAAATGATGTTGGTTTGTCAGTGCCGGGCTATTAGGTAACACAGCATTCTGCATCGATGGCAGCCTGAAACGCATCCAAATTCAGCCTCGTCTCGCATCTTGAACAGAGCCCAACCTAAAGCTTTTATTAGCCTCTGAATTATTTAGATGTGTATCTCCCTCTCTCTGATCCCCACCAGGCCTCCTGCCTTTGATGAGATCCGGCTCCGGCTCTCTCCCTCCCGCCTGCCCCGCACTGGCTGCCGGCTTCCCACCGCTGCCCAGTGCCAGGGCTTCCCCGCTGGGGAGGGAACGGGGAGGCAGGCAGGCAGCGGCACGGAGGGCTTCAGCGACTTCTGAGCTCTGCAAAAAGTTGTCAGACCCCAGAGTCCCTGCCGCAGAGTAGCACCAGAGGTAAGGGGTCTGCTGGAGCCTGGGGTCGAGGAAAACGAACTGCTGGGAACGAGGAGCTGGCGGTGGTGAATGCTGAGGGGATGTGCTGGAGCTCAGGAAATGCTTCAGCATTTGGAGAAAGTGTTTGGTTTGGCTGTGGGTGAAGACTGAGCTGAGAGAAAGGAGCAGACCCGTATTCGCATACAACCATGTGAATAGCCTTTTGAATGCGCGCTGGCGTTTGTTTGAACTGAATTTCAGACTTCTTAGGGAGCTCCATTCTTTAGCCTGTTCTTGGGTTCGAAGTCTTTTATTACAGTCGTGCAGCTTAGAGCTTGTAATGCTTTAGCAAGCTGTAAGGAATTACTGTATATCCCTGAGATCCCTGGCTTGCAGTGCAGAATCCACCCTGTCTGAAAGCTGGGAAAGGCGCTAAAGGGTAGGAAGCTGATTTTGATCTCTTTTCTAAACAATAAAAATAGCTCTTAATTCTTTAAAATTCTTTCCTATTTGCTGTCGTGTCATGGTTGTTTGTCATTATTATTTATGTCTTCCCAAGGGGATGTGGGAGGACAAAAAAGCTGGCAAACAGGCAATGTTTGTTTGGCCCTGAAGTATGATAAAACTTTTTTGATTGCATAAGTGTTGAGATAGCTGGGTGCAAGAACAATTTGGAGATAGTAAAACAAATAAAAGAGAGTGCAGGCTTTTACTCCTGGCTTAGTGGGACAGTAAATGAGGAGATCCACGGGGCTGATAGGATTTTTCATTGTAGTGTGATAGAATGTAATGAAAATATTTACGGAGGGGTATTTCGTTGCCCCAGAAAGGAGCTGGTGACACGCTCCGACAGTTGCTCCACGTTTCGGGGCAGGGGGGACGACGTATTTCTCATGACTCTGGCGGCGCCGACAGCCTCCCATCACGCTGCAGCCTGGCTGCCTTGTGCTGCCCCTGCACCTGCGGGCCCTCGGCAGCGCCCGCCGCCTCCCTTCGGCACCCCTGCGTTCCAGCCAGGTGCCTGTGACTAATGGCATTAACTTGGCTCTTTGGGTCTGCAGGTATTTAATTACCAAACAGCTGCAGCAGGAGCTCTGAGAGACCCCCTCCCCACCAGAGCGGTAGGTTGGACTCATTTATGATCCTAATCCGTCGGCCAGCCGATGCACTACTTAAGGCTCAGGTGAAGAGAGAGCTTGCTCTGCTGAGACACTCCGCCTGCCCATGTCTGGGATCTCCATCTCTGTTTTCTCATTAGAAAATTTATTCTGAGCGTTAGCTGAGGTCGGTGCTTTCTTCCAAAAAATACTGGGAAATCAGTATTTTATGGCAAAATGGTTCTCAGAAAAATTGTCTTCTATTTTTCAGTAGTTGTCCATATGGAAACATGATCCTTCTCTTTTTTTTGTTGTTTTTTTTTTTTTTGGTTGGTTTGTTCTGTTTATTTTTTTTTCTTCCTGAGAGGTAATTGGAGACATAAAAAGGAAGAAGAAAACAAAAAGAAAAGAGAAACACCACACATTTACATATATATAAACACACACACACACACATATATATATTTAGAATTGGAGTTGCCAAATCCAGCCACTCCGTCATAAGAACAGCCAGGATCCCAGTTTCAGGGAACTCTTCATCACCAAGCAAGCTTCAAAAGCCTTGGAAGGGGCTTTATCATTGGAACTTACTGGGTTTCCCCCCGCTAAGATTATGGCCTTATTGCAAAATCTACGTATTCTAGGGGAAGATGTAAACTCTATTGACATCTTCTGCTTTGTGGACCACCAAAGTCTGCCTCTGTCTCCTGCCTCAGCTTTTCTCCTCCTTCCTGACCAGCCCCAGCTCCCTGGGAAGCTGAGGCCTCAAGTTCTCAGCCTGGTCTCTGGTCCCACCTCAGCTCTGGAGGCAGGGATGCAGACAGATAATGGCTCTCGCTTCTCATGTTTCTGCTTTGTGGGAGTCAGGAGAGGCTGTAGGTGGAAACCTACAGAACTCCGTTTATAGTCTCACTGAAAAATACACGTGCTGTAAATTTGACATGCAGAGGAACAGCAAGAGTAGGGGAAGGGAAGGCTGCCCTGAGCAAGGGAAGGGACTGTCCCTTTCAGAGCACCACGTGTGGACAAAGTGCTTCAGAGGGACACATGATGGCCAAGCACCGAGCAGATTTGTCCACATGATGCTCAGGAGAGTGTATATGCCAGGGCTCTGCCTTGTGTCGAGTGGCATCAAAATTAGCGTGCGCTTTGCTTGCTGGCAGATGTTAACTGTGCAGACCTGGTTTTTTGACAAATGATAGGCAACTTACGAAGCTCAGATTTTGACCTGTATGCAAAGTTCCGTTATTCCACCAGCCTTAGTAGCACCTATTGAAACAAGTGACCATAAAGAGTTAATGACTTCATTTCTAACTGGATAACCTCAGAAGTATAGTTTAGGCAGAGATTTCAAACTGGGAGTTAAGCAGTTCAAAAGTGCACTATATTGTTTTGGTCTAATTAACACAACATGGTGATAAGACATAAAAGCAGAGTGACAACACTATACATTGATAACAGGGGACATTAATGCCTGCAGACACAGTCTACATTGTAAAAATCTGAAAAAAAGGCTTATTATGTTAGATAGGTCAATGTGATTTGACCTAGTTTTGCTTTGCTGCTTGGAAATTATGTCAGTATTCATTATGTCATCTCCTTGGATGAGCAATTTAAGATCCTTTTTGCATTGCAGTGTTGTCCTAATATTTTATATATATTTACTTACTCTGTAAAAGGATCCTTCAGGCTAATTCTAGAGATCTAGGAAAAACTGATAGAAAACAAAACCTCCTGAAACTGGCTTCACTTTTACATACGTCCTCTGTGCAACAAAAAGGAGTGAATTTAGTCACAGCAAAATTGTGGCTACAAATTCTGAAAATTATCTTGTCCCTTTTGCATGTAAAGCTCATTAAAGTTGAGGAATAAAGAATGACTGTGCTAATTCATGTAGCCATGTACACCTTTCCTGTCCAGGTTTTTCATCGCTATAAAATAGCATTTTTAACTTTACCTGGATGCTTATGTAAAATAGAGTGGATTAAAGGAATCGTGCCGTGTATCTTCCTTGTGAAATGTAAGATCTCGTATGAAGTCATCAGTATTTCTCTTGGAAAAACTGAGATTGTTTTTTCAGCCTTCACCAAAATTGCCAGGACTTCCCTTCGTATCTATGTTTACGCTGTATGTTTTCCTTTCCTACCATCTGGACTTGTAAGGCAAGACTTTTTGTTTGCCTGGACTCAAATGGTGGTACATCAGGGAACAACTAGAGGATTAAATCCTACTGTCCTTTGCTCTACTGGAAAAATAATCTGTTGCTGTTATAGCCCATTACAGTATTTTAGGAATTGCTAGCAAAAGAAAGCTCTGTCTCTTCCTTAGCTTTACCTATCTACGCACATCTATGCCCCTTACTGGTGTGTAACCAATGTAGGGTATTGCAAGGTTGCACCTTTTGCTTCTTAGCCTTACTTGATCCAAAATGGGCAGCTCTGAAGCCTGATTTTGCTTCTGCTGAAGTCAGTGGGACTGGGGAGGTGGGATGGAATCCTCCTTCAAAATACTGTGTTACTGTAGTTATTTGAAAAGTATGTGGGTAAATTTGCACCCTTGTGACAATTGCTGACCAGATCAGTTGATACTGTGAGAGCAAAACCAGGCTTTCTTTCCTGAATGGTTTTACAAGTTTTATTTTCATTCATATTGTCTTGAATAATAAGAAATTTGGGGTTGAGTTTCAGCATGAGCTTACTCCCTGCAGTGTTGAAATATTTTAACGAGGTAAAAGCTGTACAGGTTCCTCACCATTTCTACCTAAACACATCTGATCTTCAAGAGGTCCCGCTCACTCAGATTTTTCAGCTGAAGTAAAATTTAAAATTGTAGTATCTATACTTCAGAGGCAAATGCTCTTACCTCCCTTGCTAACCAGCTTAATTGGAACAAAAGCCGGTAAGAATGAGCGTTCAGAGGTGTCTCTTCTGTGCTGTAACACTTGCTCTTGATCCCTAATTAAGCCTTGTTACTGAAGGTTAAAAAATCCTCCCATAATGTAACTCTCCTTGAATGTCTTGACTGCAAAAGAAACTGTCATGGGAGAAGTCTGCTATTGCCTCCCATGCTCCTCCTCCCTTTTAAGAGAACTAAAGTGAAAACTTATGAAAGATTACGCTTATGAAAGATTAGCGATGACTGGAAATAAATATCACATATCCCCAGAGCAGTAGAAGCCTCGTGCTTGAGGGAGATGAGGGAGAAGGGGCTGACAACACTCTTGATACAGCTAGCAAGACCGTGCAGGGATAGAGATTCACAGAAAGTTCTGATTATGTTCCAACCTTCTCTTCAACACAGGTCGCTACAGCAACTTATTCAAACAATCTTGAGCATTTCCAGCACGTGGGAGTCCACCACTTCCCTGGGCAGCCTCTTCCAATCTCCAGCTGCTCTCATGAGGAAGAATTTTTTTTCTTATATCCAGACAGAATTTCCCTCGAAGCAGCTCGTGCCCAACGCCTCTTGTCCTGTCAGCGGGCATTCTTGTGAAAAGAGTAGCTCCGTTTCCTCTGTAACTAACTTTTTAGATATTCAAGAACGGTGATTAGATCCCCCTCGAGCCTTCTCTTCTCCAGACTGAGCAAACCAGGTTCCTGCAACCTTTCTTCATACGTCAAATTCTCCAACCCCCACTGGACCCTTCCTGACTTCTGCAACTGAGGGGACCAAAACTGGTCACAGGTGTGGCCTAATAAGTACCAAGTAGATTGAAATAGCCATATTCCTGTATTTACTGACTGTACTCTTGCTGGTGCAGCCCAGGAGACTGCTGGCCACCTTCCCTGCCAGGGCACACCACTGGTTCCCATTTAGCTCGCTGTCTGCCAGCACTCCCAGGTCCCTTTCAGCAGAGCTGCTCCTCAGCCCATCAGTCCCTGCTCGTGCTGCTGCTTGGGATTACTTCTTTCCAGGTGCAGGACATTACATTTATCTTTGTTAAAGCTCATATTATGGCTGTGTTGAGAAAGTTGCTTTACAGCCTCCAAGAGAGGCTTCCTGGCCAACATAACAAAAAAAAACCAACCCAAACCTTTCCCCCTTTAGCTTGATTTTATTGCATGATTGCCCACAAAAGGCTTTAGTTGTTTCTCAAGCATCATCTGTCTTTCTGGACCAGAAATCCTGGGCTATTAGATCATGGATCTTGTCTAATTTCTCTATTTCCATGATTTTTTCTATTGTCTGTTTCTATGAATTTATACCTTAAATATTGTAGAGGAGTTAGCTTTAGGAAGACAGATTGTGTTGTTGTGGTCTAGAAAATCTGGAAACTGTTACCAGAGAAAAGAGGTTTGTGGAGAAATGTACATTATTTCCCTGTTTGTCTTGAGCTGATGAGGTAGGTATGCCCTGAGAGAGACTAATAATCAATGGTGCTGATTTTTTCCTTAAGGTTCCCTTCAGTTTTCAGACTAATTCCAGTATATTCTCCCTAGTCCAGTGACTTTTTTACATCTTTCTATTGAGCCTTGCTCCTGCAACCCTGTCCCTGCTCTAGGATTTCTCTTACTGCCTCCTCAGTTCCCTGCCCCCAGTTTTTTGGCTTTTGTCTGTAGTGTCCTGCTCCTTCCCCAGACATCTGGACAACACTAGAGCTCACAGAATTCTAAACCCAGAGGGGGAAGAGAGGGGTCTTGAAGAAAGAGGGGAAGTACCATCTCAAGCCCTCTACTTTTTGAATGTGCTTTTAACCTCATCAGGGAGGTAGGCTTTGCCAACCTGGAACGCCTGCCCATGTCAGCATGCAGGTGGAAATTTGAGCATGACAAAGAAGAAAACCAGTAGCACTTTTTTTTTATCTTCTCTTCCCGTCCTTCAATCATTGAACTGGAATTGGGAATTTTCCTTGAAAATCCTAAGTTTGAAAATATTTTTGAGTCTTTCCAAACATCTTTTGGCTGATGTCTGTGCCATTGGTTGGTGCTATGCCAGGGAAAGACTAAGTGGGTTTGCCTTTTTGAGGTACTTGAGAAGAGGTAAAGGAAGGGGAAAAGAAAGAAAAGGGCAGCTCTGGCTGTTTGTGTGCTATTCCTATATAACAACAGGGAAAGCAGCTCTCTATTTTTCTTGACAGCAGTACATTGTAAAATACCAGGGTGCATTCCTGAGACTAGACTAGGTTACTCAGAAAATAAAGTACAGGAGAGAGGGACAGAGAGAGGCCCAGAGGGAAAACAACTATGTGGGAGAGGAGACCAGGAGGAGCCTGCAGAGAAGGAAAAGATTACTAGGCTGTCGTCTTAAAATTGCACTAGGAAAGTCAAGGAAGGAGCCTTTATACAGAAACCGTGAATAAAGCTTGTTTGAAAGCCTTGAGGATGAAAATAGGACTTTTGGTGCTACAGAATCAGAAGTTGCCTTGGTAAGCACAGATGCAAGAAAGAGGAATAGTTCATAAACTTCAAGAGCTTGGAGGCAAAGAGAAGAAAGGCAGCAGACAGAAAGGTAAGGAGGGTAAAGAAGACCTCCAAAGGCATACAAAAGGGTTAAACACTCACAACAGCCATTGCAGCATCCCATTCTTTCTCCATTAAACTGTCTGACCTGTCTCTCTTGAAAGAACAGTCACTGATGGTACCTGTCCTTTACGGGCTCCTTTCCTTTACAGTGCAAAGATATAATGGGATGATCAGTGGAGTTTTGTTTTAAAAATTCTCTGGACACCTAGCAAGCTTTTCTTTCTAATGGGTATCTAAAAGACACTGAAATATTCTGGGGTGTTGGGTTTTTAAAAGCAGCTGGAATTTAAGGCTTAGTTTTCTGATCAAACTTCAAGATTTTTGGCTATTTCAATCTCGAGGTCATTACCTAGTGTGTAAATAAACATGTTCTACCACGTGCTGAAACCTTGCGTGTAAGGGCTGAAGGTATAAATTATCAGTTAAAAAGTCGAATGTACCAATAACTTTATGCATCTTTATTTCTAAAATTTGTAAATCAAACTTATGGGGCAGCATCGATGTAAAAAAATCTGGGAATTTTTTTTACCATAAAGTACTGTTAAAAACGGCTTCATCCCAATTATAAGACCCTTACTCCTGATGATCTTGTAGCTCTTCTACTGCGTGAAGAAAGACTCACCCCGCAGAAGTGACAATGTGGCTTTTAGCAGACAGAAAAAACAAACCTATGTTGCTTTATTTTGCAAATGCAGAAAAATTCTTACTCCCCAAAACTAAATTCTTCCTACATGATTTTACGATTGCAGTTATATAGGAAAAGCTAGTTTTTATGATAAAGACGTTTGATGTTTTGATACGTCTTCTCGGTAAAAAGTACCGTGAAAGATATGACGCCTGTTAGAAGCTTATATGATATGGATAGATATTGTACAATGCTGTACTTCAGGCCAGGCATAAGTCCAGCCTTTAGAGTTGAAAGGTGACTGACTTTTTCCCAGCTTTGGACTGTTTCATTTGAATGTGCTGTGCAAAGACTTACCCATTAGAGATTTAAAGAATACGTGTTAATGTTCTTTGCTATGCAGATATACACTAGAGTAGTATTAGGATGGCATATGCACTGTAGCAAATCAAGCAAGCTTGGGGATTTAGTAATATTTACAATAGACTTTTGTTTACTTACTCCGTTCTCTTTCTTGTGTAGGGTGAAAAGGTTACGCATGTCTTCAGGTGATAATGGACAAATTATTTAATTAATAAGGGTGGGCTTGCTCCAAATCAGAAGGTCAAGAATCTTTGCCTAGTGTGTGGGAAAGAATGATACTCAGAGTGATTAACACCCAGAGGAAATTTCTCGGAGTTTATTTTGGCTAGTCTATAGTTGATAACTCCCTTGGCTAATGGCATGCCCGGCTCCATGTCAATCACCATTTGCAGAGCTTAATTCTGAATAGCAGTTATTGGTCTCATATGTTGGCCTTTCAACTCTCGTTTCAGAAACAGGATGCAAAATGGCACATGGGTAAACTGTAGCAATTTGGGTGTTTTGTTCCTATTTTGTTGTTGTTGTTGGAAGACCTTGTCTTTTTTAAAAGGAATTATAGGAAGGTTTTTGCTGAAAGTCTGCTTATATGCTTATATGAAGTAAGGGAGTCTCCATGCCACACTACTTTATTTTGCAGGCAGGAGAAGTTTGAGAGACGAAGAGGTTAGGAGAATGGGAATAACCAAACAAATGTCCGTGGCTATTGCCACTTGTGCCCTAGGCTGACAAGCTGTATAAGAAGGCTCTAATGATATTAAAAATTGTATATGGTTTAAAATGATGACCTAACATCATACGTTTGGTTGTTGATGATACGCGCTGTTCGCTTGACTTGTCCCCGTAGAGTTGGAGTTGGAGGGTGCTTTGTGTGTCAGTAGTGTCAGTAGAGCGTTAGCTGATGTGAGTGGTGTCCCTGCCCATGGCAGGGTGGCTGGAACTATTTGATCTTTAAGATCCCTTCCAACCTAAACCATTCTATGACTTTCTGGTGTACTGCTGCTAAGAGAGTTGCAAGAACAGCGAATCCACAGCAGCTAGCTGAAATGAACTGTTAATGAGGAAGGGGAATTGGACAATGACAGAGAGCCTTTGGAAAATCTTGTCATGCCTTGCTCTTATCTGGAAAAAGGAGATTATAATAATGATTGAAAGACTTTTTGAAGTTTACTTGCAGTTTTAATTACAAAGAGCAGTAAGAATAGGTGATATTGATGATTTAAGAAGGCGTAGGAGACAGCTTCCTACCACAGGGTTGAAATATATACTGTGTCTTTGTGGAATATGCTTCTCTTAAAATGGTACCCTCTTCCCCAGCAATATCCAATCTTTATTCTCTCTCCAACTCCCTCAGAAAAAATCCTTCCAAACCAATCAGCCTATTAAAACTGTTTCATTTTCAGAGGACAGAACCCCAAGATAAGCCTAGGTTATTCTGTTCTGAGATGTATCTGGACTGAACAATTATTTTCTTCAACTTGACTATATTAAAAGCACTAAATATGCTATTCTACATACTATATGTAAAATAAAAATATTTGTATTTAATAAATGGCAAAATTAATTTAAATGATTCTTTTTGACTTATTCCTTAAAACATTTCATTCAAGTTGACATACTCCTGTAAAATGTGTATATTTTGATGAAACTGAACTTCTCAACAGGGAACTGTTCTATCAAAAAAAAATTGACCTATTCCTGTGATATGTGAATGAGACTGAAATACTCATTGGAATTAAAATATCTGGTAAAAGAGGAGGTGAAGAATTCACGTGAACTTGAAAACATAATTTCATTGTGAAATTTTGTGTCAGCCCAGATGATATTTAGAAACTTTATGAAATTTAGAAACTTTATGAAACTTTATGAAATTTAGAAACTTTATGAAATTTAAAATATGAAATATTTTAATTTTATTAAAAAGAGGACTATTTGTATTTCATTGTTGATGAGCAAGTCTCCAGTAGTTAGAAGTGCTTCATCTGATCAATTCTCCTGACTCCAGTAATAACAAAATTGGTGGGTTTTATAATCACAGGATTACTATTGTATTTTAACTATTCTGGAAGAGGAAAAGTCAGGATATGTTGGATAAACATCCTTAGCCTAGACTATAGTGAGGATCTTGCTACCTACCTTAAGGTAAACATTGCAGGTACCTTGGTTTTTTATACCCAAGCTTTTATAACAGCATAACCAATATGTTTATTTTTTTAATTCTTCCTCCCTTGCCACACCTCTGTGCAGACAGACATGCACAGACCTTTTGAAGCAGTGAAGAAAAAAGGCTTTAAAGGTTGCATGAGGCATCAACAGCGGGCTATGTTCAGATATCATTCAGCGATTGTCCTAGAGCAGAAGCTGATGCAAAATTAAGTAATGATATGTAGATAAGATCAAGGGGCTGATTCCGATCTCTGGTATAGTTGCTTGAATATAATGCCAGCAATGACATTCCAGTAGTTCAGAAGGGACTGAAAGAAAGAACATCCATTCTTCAAACCCTGATTATATAAGTAATGAAGTGAGTCATGGTATCTCATAAAATATTTAAGGAAGATGGTATAAAAGATCAAAAGCCACAAAAGCCTTTAGAATGACTCAGAATGAGACAGATAAATTGCTGGTGTCCTCGCACTAGCAGGAATTTCTTTGGGGAAAATTGCAAATGATACTAGGAATTGGACTGTGCCCATACTAAGAAGGGTTGCTCCACAAAATATGCTCTAAATCCCCAAATCTGACCTGTGGAATTTCTGTCCAGACTTTAGATGCATTATTGGCTTAACTTTGAGCATGTAAGATGTGTTGACCATATTTTCCAAATATTCAGAACATTTCATTCCAGTGAATGAAGTAATTCACAGATGTTTTACTATGCCAAAATTTGGCTGTGGTTTAAAGCATCATGTTAAAGGTTTGGTACGTGGTTGGTATTTTTAATATTTTGCAGGTTTATCTTTATCTTTTAAATGCAAATGTGCTGAGACAGGAAGCCGGGACAGGAAGCTCTGTTACAATCTCATGTCTCCATGTGTTCATGCTGTAACTGAGGAGTTACTTATTCATCTCGTTTGGGTGGTCACTCACAACTTTCCCAAGCTAAAGAATAGGTGTAGGTATGTAGTAGGTCCCCAGTGCTACTTCCATGTCAGCCACTTTTCATCCCATATCCACCTCAGGGGGAGGATGCAGATTAAATCAGTTTATGCTGCTAGTTCTCTACTGCTTGTCTATACTTTCCTTCAAGTGCCCAGAAGGTCAGGGAAGCTTTCCTGCGACTGAGTGGAAAGCATCATGGAGAGGTTCAGCTGCAGCTGGAGGAACCACAGGAGTTGCCACAAGGAATCTTACTGACCAACACAGGAACTTCAGTGTGAAAACTGTTGTGAAAAAACAATAGAGTGAAGATTGTAAATACCCGAGTGAACCCAAGTTTATCTACCTTAATAATTGGATTTTAGATATCTGGTTCTAAATATGTGGCTTTTTACTTATATAAAAGAAGGGAGGAGATATATAAAAGAGGACTTGCAGAATCAGGCCTTTTCCAACAAAACCTTGCATAACTAATCTTTATTATCTGTGCTCCCTGTCTTCAAATCATGTATGGATTGACATACAAAGCTGCAGCCTCATGGTGTTACGTGGGATGCTCACTTTAATTTAAGGGAGAAGAGTGGTGGTAAGGCTTTAAATAGACTGAAGTAAAAAATATTTTTTTTAAACATGGGTTTGATCTAGGCAGAACAATACAGAATAACAGAAATAATATTGAGCATTGCTGCTGTCTGAGAAGTCAGGCTTAGTGAAGGATTGCTGTGTTCATGTTTTAGCAAGGTCTAATACAGCATCAGGGAACAGGGTCGAGGAAAGGCATCTCCAGTAGGTTTGGGATTCTAAGAAAACAATTAAAAAATCATGATAGCCTTAAATACAACAGTATTCTTAGTTCGCAGTGTTCTCCCCTCATCCTTATTAAAAAAGATTAAAATGGAGGTGTTTGTTTATAAGAAACTAACTTCAACAGGAAATCCACATGTTGTGTTCTGTACGTTTAAAAGGATCCATTTTATAAGCATTTGCATATAATTAAACATTTGCAAGTAATTCAGTGACCCATTTGGTATGTTTGAGGGAAGGGGATGCCATCCAGAGGGACCTGGACAGGCTTGTTGGGCCCATGTGAACATCATGAAGTTCAACAAGGCCAAGTACAAGGTCCTGCATGTGGGTCGGGGCATTCCCAAGCAAAAATACAGGCTGGGCGGAGAATGGATTGAATGGATAGTGGATGAAAAGCTGGACATGAGCCATCAATGTGCACTTGCAGCCCGGAAAGGCAACCGTATCCTGGGCTGCATCAGAAGAAATGTGGCCAGCAGGTCGAGGGAGGGGATTCTGCCCCTCTGCTCTGGTGAGATCCTTCCTGGAGTACTGCAGAGTGGTACTACAGTCACCTCGCATCCAGGGATGATTTGTTCAGCAGAATTCATGCCACAGTTTATTTTATGTGCTACTCTATGGTATTTAGTCACACTGAACCGACCAAGGGCACAAACTGACAACTTGATTTCAAAAATGTTGACTTCAGGAACATTTCTCCCATTCAGAATGGTAATATGGCTGACAGCTGTATTGAACCCTGCAGGTCTCCTAACGGGAATCTCAGCCTGTGACACAAATATTACCTACTTCATACCATGCATTTTTATCTTCAAAAACCAGGACTCCACTCATAAGTATTCCTGTCCTTTCAGTGTCTTCCTTTCCCACCCATTCCCATTGCCGTGACTTCACCTTTCCCCATATGGTCTATTTCTGAAACTCCGTGTTCCCTACTTCCCAAACTTGCTTATGCTTCAGTCAGATTTTCCTGAAGGTGCTGAGCTTTTGGCATACTCAGTGTTTGTGTCCACATTAACAAGTCATGCTGGACCCATTAACAGCAGATCTGTAGAGTGAAATGATCCAAGCAGGGAACACAATACCCAGACTATGCGCATTTTACTCCAGTAGTGTACTCCTCCTAAGTCAGGGCCTGAGGACTGGATATTTATTAGTGACTGAAGGTCATTATTAAGTGCTCATCTAGAGCTCATCATCGGGGTTATTTCATCGGGGAGGATGAAACTTCACATGCTCCAGCATCAGTCAGCGATGTGAACCAAAGCTTGATTAATGGAGAGGATTGGGAGGTTGCTTAAAAATGTTCTCATGACCTGAACTAAAGCTGTAATGGGAAGACATACAGCAAGCACAGGGGCTTCTGCTTTGCAAAGGCACAGATATCCTTGAATTAACATATGCATTTGAACCGCTCATTTCCCTAATACTGCTTTCCAAACCAGGCTTATCCTGAGTGATGATGTTAACAATGCAGACACAGCTAATGAGCAAGCTGCACTCAAACTGCTCATAAAGCACAATGGTGTGACTATCCCTCAAGTGAGGAGGTTAAGTTATACATGAGTGAACGCAGATATTCTGCGCACAGTAAAAATGGTGAAGGGCACATTTAGTAGGAGGAAGATGGTTTTGGGTCAGGCTGAGAGAGAGGAGTACTAATGCTAAACAGTGTTACAGTGCTAATCCTTTTAACTTCCTCTCTGGGCTTTGTTGCCAGACCCCTATTGGGGCCTGATTATTCAGACTTCGCTCTGTCTTCCCAGGCATCCGTTTTGAGCAGAGCTGCCTCTTTCCATAGTTAACAGGGAGCCAAACTGCAAAAGGCAACTAGTGTTTCTTCAAGGTGGCAGACTGCTTTTTACTGTTAAAACATTGTAATTCAACCAAACAAACGGAATATCTGCTGACCAAGCATATGAATGTGTTTAGGAAGCTATCCCGCTCAGAAGTATGAGAGTATTGTATCTGTGTTGCATTATTTCTTATCTCTGCTAACTATGGAAGGATCTCTTCTATAGAAAAGCTCAGGAGTACATAAAGGCACCGTTGTTTCTTGGAGTTAGTGAAGCTATGAAACGCATGAACTTTACCCCTTGCCTCTACAAAAGGTCTGCCAATTCTATGAATTTTAAATCCATGGGAAATTTTTGTTGCCCTCGGCTGCTGAGTTTCAATGGCTAAAACTCTTTCTGAAGTTATGCTTGAACGCTATTTTCTTTATAGCTTCCAAAATGACACCTTATGTTTTTCCTGCATTCATAACGCTGAGAAAAAGACGAACAAGTGTTCCCTGTTCAGACAACCGTCACATATAATCTGGTCTGTTTGGCTGGTTGAATATAGTGATTTAATGCCAATAATACCAAGAAATACAAAAATGTATTTAGTGGTTTCGTGTTTTAAAATCTGGGAATAAAAAGGCTGATGTTATGATCCATGAAGGAATAGCACGTATAAACTGGGGCTAGGGCACAAGAAAACTGGAACTGTTTCCGGTGTAATGAGCCATGCATGGCAAAGGCTGGAAGGAATGGCTGGCAGCAAAGAGCTATCTGCAGTGATGTAGTCATTTTATGTTCCGTTAATGTCTTGTTATTTTAGTATTTAAACAAAATTACGCTGCAGGAAAATATAAAGCCTGTTGCACAGCTCTGGTAAGGAAGAAAATCAAACTTCAAAGTGCTGGGCTATCATTTAGAAGAATTACATCCACCAGATTCTGATTTTTAGCTGACTATTTGGAGGTGAAAGGGGGGAAACTTTGATTCAGGAAGGAAATGGTGGCTTACTGAGCACTGGAAATGTCAAGACACAAGTGGGCTGATGGAAACAGCACTTTTTTTGGCTATGTGACGGCAACTTCATTTTTGCTTACTCAAGATGATGGGCAGAGAGAACAGCCTGTATTTTCAAGAGTCACTTGTAACATATTAAACGTATCTGGTTTTTAAAGAGTGCTGAGCACTTACTCCTCCCAAAAAAATGGGCACAAGCCGGACATATTGAGAAGGCTCCGGTGAGACCTTATAGAGGCCTTCCAGTATCTGACGGGAGCCTACAAGAAAGCTGGAGAGGGACTTTTTACAAGGGCGTGTAGTGATAGGATGAGGGGTAATGGCTTCAAACTTGAAAAGGGTAGATTTAGGTTAGGTATCAGGAAGAAATTTTTCACTATGAGGTTGGTGAGACACTGGCACAGGTTGCCCAGGGAAGCTGTGGATGCCCCATCCCTGGAAGTGTTCAAGGCCAGGGCTGGAAGGGGCTTTGAGCAGCCTGGTCTAGTGGGAGGTGTCCCTGCCCATGGCAGGGGAGTTGGAACGAGGTGATCTTTAAGGTGCCTTCCAACCTAAACCATTCTATGATTCTATGTAATCATATATTCTCATAGGTCTTTTTGAAAATGTAAGACACAGCAGTAAGAAGGGAAAAAAAAAAATGAAATCTGCCTTCAGTTTTTGTATCTGCATTATAAACCAATATCATAACCAAAACCATTCCAAGATATGTCCAGGCTACTGCATCAGAAAACCAAAGGTTTGAGAGCTCAGATAGGTCTCTGCATCCATATTTTCTCCTATAAGGAAGATTATGACTTGTGTCAGACAATTTATCCACCACTTCTCTGCTGGGAATCCAACCTTACTCTTAGTTTAACTGTCAGATGTGCTCCTAACTTTAAATACATCAGGTAAAAGCCACCAATAAGCCTTGTGTCCAGATTTCTGTCTGTAGTGGCGTGTCCAGATTGACAGACATAGGACTATCTTCAAAGAGACTGGTGAACGAACAGTGTCATCAAACACCAGATTGGCACCATGTGCGGGAATTCTCCCCTTTGCTTCCTTCCAGGGTTCTTTTGCTGCTGCAGCATCTTCCCTTAGCCAAGGAAACAATGGCTCAGACAACATTGGAGTCGTTGGCTGTGTAGTTGCCCCAAGCAGCCCTATCCAGCTCTAGATTTGAGAGACCTAATGTAAATCTGATCTGTGGACATTTAGCATTCAACCTGCTAAGGGTGTAGGTGTGATGACTTCCACCGTCAGTGGGGCTAACGCACACCCATGTCCCTCACTGGGTGACTTTCGCAGGCTCGGCTTTCACGCAGAAAAAAGAGTTGAGCTCTTGTGGCAGTGCAGAAGCCCCAGCGAATCAAAATCCAGGAGGCACATTGAAAGTTTTCTCAATTTATTGTATCTCAAATGTAATAAAATAGTAGCTTTTAAGTAATTTTTCTAAATCCTATTTCTGACTTGCGTGCATGTAAAGGCAGCAATAACCCCGCTGGCATATGGTGCTTCCCTTGTTGTGGATTGTGATGGGAAGAGGTGAATATCAGATCCATCCTCCCTGGTGGCACTCTGCTAACCATTTCACAAACCAGTTGTGCTGGAAAAGTCAGCCTGTTCCAGATGCCGTGTACCATCACACAATTCCTTTCTGCTCCCCAAGCACCTGAGAAAGGCAGATGAGGAGCTGAAGGGAGGCTTGGTAATAGCGAGCATAAAAAGACACTTTTCCCCCCTATATCTAAACTATATCTTTTTAGTGTATTAGTTTCCAATATAAACATCTGCTTCTGAAATATATGTTGAAAGCAAGACTTTGACCCTGATTCTTTAATACATGAAATAACAGAATAAAAATATATATGTGAGACTGCTTTAAAAGATTATATTTTTTAAATGTTTAGTCCTAAGAACAAGCGCTACTCAATGTACTTGAGATCTTTTCCAAACAAGCAATCCATCATGAGAACTGGTATACTTCATCTGGTACAATAGGGTGATATTTATCTTCAGACAAGACAGAACAAATCTTCTTTCTAAGCCCTTGTGGCCCTTTGAGTACTGGTCTGACTCAAAGTAAAGAAAGATATTTATCAGAGGATCTCAAGTGGATGATGAAGTATTATGCTTTGAATGGTTTATATTCTTCTGTCTCTCCTATGTATTATTTTAAACTCTATTTTGCTATGCATCTGAGATATGATGGTAGGATATCCATGTTCCTGATGCAACACGAAGGTATGTAACATAGGGGTTTTTGACTATTCTTTTTGGGTGGGGTGGGGGTGTTACACAAATGCTGCTGAAAAATTAACATCACTCACTGATTGAGGGCTCAGATTTCATATGTCTGATTTTCGCTGCTCAGACCATTAGTGGTGGCATACATATGAATAATTCTGTTCATAATATTGTCAGAAGCTTTTTCCCTGTTATTTGGGTATAAAACCTGAATAACATTATTTACTTTATTGGCTTCTAGGAGTGAAAATCATTCTAGGCATTGTGGTCAGTCACTTGAATTTGAAGTGTTTTGCTGTATAGTTGAGTTGTTTCAAGGATCTCTCCTGCAGCAAGTGTTTTGGATTTTTGTTGCTTTTTCCTTGTATGCACATAATATATTGAGTTTTCCATGCAAATGAAAGAGGTAACATCTAAAGAAAGGCTGATAATACCTTGCAGTTGTTTACATTGTTCATAATTATAAACCATCTTGACCACATCTTGATTGCATACAAAGGCTGCAGCCCACCTTCCACCTAAAGGCAGTTACAAAGCTCAGTTTGACTTGATAATAAAGCACTCAGGAAGACAAGGACCGTGCCTCACAGAATCACATTTTAGTACTTTGGTTTCTAGGAAATGCTAATTCTTATAATTTCATAATCCCAAGCGCAATTATAATGCAGAGCCACAGATCTTAATGTTTTTTATTTGAGTAACAGCACTTCAACATTTCAAAATAATTTACAATAAAGTAAGTGTTAAAGGGAGAAGAGTTTCTCTGCTAAAGGCACTCTATGCTCTGTGTGTGTGATAAAATCCTGGCTTGAACGCACAGCAAAATGAAGTATTAACTTTCTTTTCTTCCTAGGAGTTCCAAATGTTTTGCTCCTGTGGGATTTAATGTAAGTGATGCTGGATGTTTAGTCTACAGTCTTCTATTCACCTTTGAAAAGCCTAGGTTGTAATCTGATTTAGATGACAATTGAAAGAGCTCAGTTGTCTCAGTTTGGTTCCTTGTTGATGAAACCACTGTCACAAATTTAGCACGGTGCTGAGTATGGCAGTAACGAACCCATTTTGAGGCACACTGGCACAATTGCAGTAAAAGAGGCATGGAGTATAAACTTGGCTTAAAAAAGAAAATCCAACAAATTCCATTCTTTTAAACAGCACAAGCATTTACTGAAATTTTGCAAAGTCGAACCCTGCCCACTGGATAGGATGCTTTTATTCTCATAGATGCTAGACTATTCTGCGTTATAAATGGCAGAGCTTTTGATACTGCTGGAAAAGAAAGCCTCAGTAGGAGGAACTGCATTGTGGTAAAAGTGATCTGCACTGGTTTATTAAAGGTATCAGTATAGCAGAATCTGGCCAGATGGTATATTGTTAGGTGGCCATCAGGTCAGAAACTATGTAACGTTAAGAAGATGCTGACTCTGATCAACATCTTCCATCATCTGTTTACCTCTGACCCATCCTGAACTTGTGATATACCTGATAGGGTAGTGTAAAACTCTGCAATAATAAATTAATTAATTAAAATAAGTTGATATTGGAATAAATTAAAATGTGGCCTTAAGTAATAAAGGCAGCAAAAAAAAATTCTTTATAAAAAGGATGTTTCTCATCCTGCATTATTAAATTCTGAAAAGAAAGCTCTATTGTAGTTTTTGAAAAACACTGTGACAGTTAATTCCATTTCTGTAACCAAGTATGAATTAAAAACTGTGCATTGCAACTATCAGTAAAGGTTTTTGCGAGATACAGAGTAGACATAGCAGAAGAAAGAGGTTTAGAGTTTAGCACTTCAGGGGGCTAATGTGTGTTAAAGCTACTTCTCGAGTAGACCATAGCTTAATCCCTGTGCTGCCAGTCAAGATACTGATTACAAATCACCCATTCAGGGAACTGCTTCTGCATGTTGATGTGCCAAGTTGTGAGGATGGAGTTAAGGGGGTGGAGAAGAGGAGGGTTTATGTATGTATGGCTGATGTTTGAGCAGCTGAATTTCAAAAAGAGGGAGGGGAAGAGAGGGAAAAACTTGGCTGGCCCCAAGAGGGAGAAAAGAGAGAGAACAAAGCTTCCTTCAGTAAACTCAGCCAGTCACATAATCATAATTTCCGAGTTCCTCACAAGCGAACCACCCTACTATCACTACTCTAAAGAGAAAACAAGATTGTAAAATCAAAAGTCAGCAGGGAGGGGGAGAGGGGGAAGGTAGCTTGTAAATGAGGCAGGGTTTATGCTGAAATAATAACCTTAGCAGTGATAGCAAGGCTCCTGGTGAACGACGTGGTGGACTTTTTAATCTGTCTTCTCGGATGCAGAATAAAGTAGGTTCTTTGTGTCAAAAGAGCTTAGCATTGGTGACAGAATAACATACTCTTTAATGTGAATGTGGAGGAAAAAATACCTTCCCCCACCTCCCCTGCTGGTAATTCTCATATGTAGATTATATCTCTATATTGCTTGCTTGTTTATTTTGTAGAAATTTTTTTTTTATCCAATTACTACTAAATGACTTTAAAAAATCAACGTGGAGAAAATATACTTTTTTTCTGGTTAACTAAAACAAATGAAGATTTGCTGAGGATAACATTAAATCTTCTTTCAGCGCTTAACATTTAAGTGATGACCGTGCTGCTGCCTTTGGAATTCATGCATGGCTGCTAAAATATTTCATATCTCAGGCTTTCTTGCACATCTCGTCCATGCTAATGGGAGGAAAATATGTTGGTTTCTGATCTTTTCCAGAGAATATCTCATAGAGTGACTGGTACGCTCAGCTCCTTGAACAGAGAGGGTAATGTATTGCTGATGGTTTTAGCCCGATAGATTTACTTCAGATTAGCTGAAACACATGGAGTCCTTAAGGACCATACATTTTTAATAGAACAAAGCAGTGTGCCATAAATTACTTTCCTCTGTCCTTTAGATTCATTTCCTTTGAAAGAAGGGAGAAAAATTAATATCTTGTCAAGTAGAAGGCCTAAGTTGGCAACAAAGATGATTCAGAATAGGATGTGTAGTTAAATTTAGGAATACAGATAAAAAAAACGAGTCCTATCAGTTCTTTTTCCCACAAATTCACTTTTTTTTCTTTCTTCCTTTTTTTTTTTAATTTTTCGTTTGGTATTACTGCCTGAGAAATGGACTGCACAACAGCTGCAGGGTGTTCTACACATTTAGGCCTGCAAAACTTGTTGTTTTACACAGGGTCTTTCTCAGAATAACACTTCAGAATCTGGTCTTCCCCCTGCCTTAGGAACTCTGTTTTTTCACTGCTAAATTATAGGCACTTCAAGATGAGCTGGAAGCTCTGCCAGGCCCTGCTGCTACCACCTCAGCTTTTGTATCTTGCTTATATCTTTTGGACCGGAGACCTGTCATGCTTCTTGGCAGGGATTTAAACTAGTCCTTATTTTCTAGAGGTGTCCATAGTTTAGGGAAGGAAAGCACTCCAGAAAATACCATAAAAGTAGTATTTTTACAGATAAGGTGTCCATACATGGCCCTTTCACATACGTATTGTTGCTGACTGAGTTGAAAAAACAAGCCCAAAAATAGAAGTGGCTTCTATGAGGGGGTATTCAAGGCTTGGTTCTTATGAGCTGGAAATGAGAGCTGCCATTAACTTTAATTAGTATTTTAGATACTGTTCAAAATTGGGCTGAAGTAAGCTACTGAAAACGGACTTAATTTCTTGCCCCGGCTTGCGTGAGTACTTTTATGTCATTGAGATGGAATTTCCCCTCACCACCCCATCTGGAAGTCTTCCAAGTGCATTTGCAAGATTAGTAGCAAGGGGAAATGTGGCGTGGAACAAGCTCTGACCATTTCTGCTTGGCTTAAGTAGGTCCGGCCTTTGTGAAAGTCTTGAAGGAATGCTGGGTCATCCATTCCTGATGGCAATCCAGGAACCTAAGCAAGGTTTGAAGGAAGTGATACAGGACATCAGCTATCTGTTGATTGCAATTATACTCTCCCCTCTCTCCCAGAGAGGACTGGTTTAGCTTTCTGAAGGTAGGGAATCCAGAATATCCTGGCTGTACTGGCTTTCTCTGAGTTAACTGTGGAAGAGATGGTTACCTACAAAGGGACACTCATGTTATCTTATTTGGACATCTCTCTGCAGAGGAAGATTTATCCCATCCTGGGTGCCTGTTTCACTCCTTTTTCTAAACAGAACCTAAGCAGCTGGCTAAAATTTTGTCTAGCTTTTCAACAGCTAAAATTAAATTTTTACTCTCAGTCATGTCTAGGGGAACTTATCTATCAGTCCTTTGACACAGCAAACCTAACTTAAGCAATATATATCTCCCGCCCTGTCCCCTTGCCCCATTTGCCCTTTCTTAAACCTGATTCTTGACGATATAACCAGCACCATGCTATCCAGCTCATCCTGTCAACTGAACTTGTCTTTTCCTAACTGAAGATGGGAAAAGAAGCTGCGAGAAATCTAATAATGGGGTGAATTGATCAGATCATGGAGTGAATTGATCAAAGCATGGATTCATATTCCAGGTGTGACTCCATGGCAGATTACGGTCCTGCCACTGTTGCGGGTGTGCATGTCTATGCTAATGAGGAACTTGGAAGAAATAAAAACCACTCCAAAACAGAGTGTAGTGGCAGAGCCCTCAACACATCCGTCTCAAAAAGTATACCAACTATATTTACTCTAACTTCCAGTAGCAGCAAAAATGTTCTTTCTGCCAGACTGTAACTACTTCTTTTCTCCAGCACATCAGGTAATACAGTACCTCTTCGTCATTTCTTGTAGCTGGAATGGAGATGATGAGTGTTCATGTGTAGGGGATTTTCTCAGCTAGGACAAATGCAAGCAGAAGACAATATTAGGTTGATGCAGCAGAAAACAAAGGTGGTGAGAAAATGTGACATCTACATCCTTACATCCACCTGCAAGAGTCTGTGGTTTTACGACTGATACAGCAAGTCTCCTGTGAGGGGCAAGTTTTCTGCCAGCCAGACTGGTTTCCCAGAAAAGAAGTTCCTGTAGGCTAGCTGCTGTTTAATAAATGCCCTGTGGCCATCATTCAAGCTCTTGAGCAGCTTCTTTTTTTTTGTTATGCGAAAAATGGAATTATTATCTCTTTGTTACACAAAAATCATCCTGATCTTGAATTTGACACAGTTTTGCAGAGTTAGTGCAGAATATTCCAAAGGTCTGTCTTGTCTTTCTTCTTTTTTTTCAAGTCATGCTTGGATGTCGAATGTTGCTGAACCTGTTTGGTTGCATTGTGAAATACGGATGTTCAAGAACGACCACCTGGAGCAGCTACCTAGAGCAGCTGCAACTGTGTCTGACTAGTTCACAAAGACACATTTATTCCGGTTGGCATTAATTACATGGAGAAGGTGGGAAAGAAAAAGGGAAGAAAAGAGAAGTTATTGCAT
Organism: Dromas ardeola; assembly: GCA_013398915.1. Lineage (NCBI taxonomy): Eukaryota > Metazoa > Chordata > Aves > Charadriiformes > Dromadidae > Dromas > Dromas ardeola. The sequence goes on from VYZM01020057.1 coordinate 947,629, forward strand.
TCCTGAGCTGATAATCTATACGGACTGACAAGTGGAGAGGAAAATTGCAGAGCATAGCAGCTGTCTCTAGTGGCAACTGAAAACTGAGCTAGGTCAACAAACGTGGCTAAAGAATAACCCAGTGTAGTCCGTTGTTTGCAGGCCAGTAACTTTATTTTTTTCAAGGGACTTCTGCTTTTCTATTTTGACCTAAAAAGAGATAAGTAGAATAAATTAGTGATAGCTGTGGCAAATAAATGCTACCTGGAATGGAAAATTGAATTTGAAATTAATTTTAAAATGCCTTGCAGCTTCACTGTGCGAGGCACTACTAGGCATCACACCCACTTTTTTCTTGTGAAATTGTTGCTCATCATGTCCAAAGCTTAAAATCAACAGTGAATCTCATTGCCATGGGATGTTATGAAGGCCCAAAGTATAAAAGGGCTCTCGGAGGAAAAACTAATGAGAGATGGGCACACGGATGTCTGTCCAGCTGCCTATTGCCATCAGTAGAGTGGGTATTCCTGGGAGAGGTTTAGTCAATAACTGGTTGGTTCCTCAGTTTTCTCTTAACTCACACTTCTATGGGACGTAGCCTGTCCATGGCAATGGTGAAGAGGCACATTTGGTTAATTCATAGCTGTTTCCTATGAAAAAAAATGAGTCTGCATTAAAAATCTGAGGTTCAAATAAATTAAAATATCTGCAATATGTATTATTCTCAGCTGGTTAACTGGTGTTCTCTGTGGCGTGTTAGTATCAGTCTTGTATGATCTTTAGCTTTTGAAACATGTAATTGAGTGTTTGATGGCTTCTTCATTGACAAAAACTTTACGCTTAACACCCTTAGCAGTTAGAGGACTTTGTCATTCCCTCCAGGCTAGAAAATTTCATGCTCTAGATCTGGAAGTTTCATAACCATTCCTCCCCAAGGATATTGTTACTGTTTAAATAACCAGCTGATTTTTTTATTGAGTCACTACAGGAGTCTTTGTTCTTAGGTTTACCTGCTAGACTTTGTTGTTATTTAAGCTTTTTCCTTTTCACTTGCTTGAGAATATATGCACCATTTCCCATTGTTGTTGAGCTGAGAGGCATGCTTTTAGTTGTAATTTATTTTGTAATTTAGGATAGGTTACAGTAGCAGGAGATTCTTTTGGAGAAAAGCAGAAAGTAAACAGTATGGTATTTCTTTCCTTGTCTCTCAGTCGACATTACTTTTTGGGGAAATTTCCTTTATGCAGACTACAGTGATAGTGATACTGAGAACTGCAGGAGCTCTGGAGGGCCTACAACATTAGCGACAGGGCTCTTCTTTCAGATTGATGGGAGAGAATACTTACGTGAGTCCTTAATATGAAATTTGGCAATGAGCTGTGTTTTTTCTGTCTAGATGCAGGTGCACCACCCTGGTGAAGACAAGAGAATAAAGAGTAAAGACGACAAGAGGAAAGTTGCCAGATAATCAGAGATTTAATAATAAATAGAAAAAAAAAATTGCTCCTTTACCCAAGATTGGTGCTTATTTAATTTCTTCCAAATCATGAGTACTTAAAGAGGGAGAGTGATTGATGGGATTAATTAGAGCTATATGTTTACTAAGTGCTCCTAGCTATAATGGCCTCATTAATTAAAACTTGAACTTTGTAAGAAATCTCTTTGCAATCCATATTGGTTTATGAATTCTCTCTTTTTGTTGCTTTTGAATGGAGGAAAAATCAGATGAACAGGTCAGTAGTGCATATGACAAATAACATGTAATGCATTACAGTGATTTATATTTCTTTGGAGAATCAGAAAAACACAAATCAACACATAAATCAAGCATAATCAGCAAGACCAGCCTTTGCGGAGATGTTTTCTTTAGCAGTCGCTGGAGGTCTATGTTTAAATTCATCTTATGTGAGGTTACATGAACCAGTCTTTGAACTAGCTGTAGATTAAGTATATCATTTTTGTGTTTTAAGCAGTTTGCTTTCCATTGAGAACATTGAATATCCGTAATCCTCTTCTTTTACACACTTGCATTTGTTAGTAGTTATATCTCTTAACTTGATAAACTCTCAGGAAAAGAGCATAAGGGTGTATGTTTCCATACACATCGAGGGTCTCGATCCTGCAGTCTTTTGCAAATGTAAAATGCACTTAAGTCATTCAACAGGCCTTATGCTGTTAAGTAAGGGTTTGTGTTCCCTGATGCTTTGCTTTGTTTTGCATGAGTTAATGTTCTTTATTAAAAGGTGCAGCTTTCTCTTACTAATATATTTCAAGGCTATTCATTTCAATTTGCTAATAGTCCTCATTCATTTTAAAATATACTGGTACAGTGAACATAGGAATATCCCTGGAAGACAACAGATACACCCTCAGGACTAAAGATCATTTCATTTCATTAGCATACACTTGCTTTGGCTCTAATCCTCTAAGTATTTGTCTATGTACTTAACTTTATTTAGCGTTCCCAGGAAATTCATGTATCTGATGCTGTCTTTTGGCATCTGCAGCGCAATTGCCACTACTCTTTGCAGTACAAAGACACCCCCTTTAAAGAAAGCTGTTGAACTGTGGCTTTAGTTGGAAACTGAAGTTGGAACTGAAGTTTCAGCTGCAATTTACATGTATACATGCACATTTCATTAATATGCAAATAGTAGATTCAAGTATGCGGTCCTAAGTTTGTAACTAAAGTAATAGTTTGGTAACAGCACATAGTTTAGAGAGAGCTACGTACTTTCCAGTTATTGTGTAGTTGTTTGGGAATATGTGAATTTCTGTAAGATAAAGAATAGCCTGTAGGAAGTATATATGGCAAAGAGAAATGTAACTGGACTTGTCTGTGAACATACAGTGTCTGAGTCACTAAAGATAAAGATACTACGTCTTAATATCAAGTTTAATGAAGGTGTTTCATATCTATCAGTCGTGATCACTTTTCTGCAATTTCCCAGGGGTTTTGAGTTAAATGTAATTTTTAAAAGATGCCTTGACGTAATTCTGTATTCTTTATGTGACTCAAAACTTGCATCATTTTCAGCAAGGATGTTGGCTTAAAAGCAAAGAATAAAGACAACTTGGTACTTACTAAGACACTTGGACATGGAAATAGTAACTGTTCCTTGTTGAGCACAAAGCCTGCGCTTGCAGAGCTCTTTGGGAAACTTGTCTTTTGATTTTTAATGCTGAAGCATCGCTGTTGCCTTCAGCAAAACTGAGAGCTGAGTATGAGGCTAAACTATACTTTTAATTACTAGAAGTGTAGATTCTTGATACTACTTATGAATAGCAGATAATCTTCCTGTGAGACTAAGGGTTATGTTTCAATGCTTAAGAATATACATTTAAATTGGTTCCCTAATACAGCTCCTTATGGGCACTGTATAAAAACAGGAACAGATTCAGGCAGTGTTTCTCAAGTTTGTTAACGTGATATTCACATCCCAGATTTCTGAATCAGAAGAGCATGTAGAGGTAAAGGATAATTGGACATCTTTGTCAAGCACCTCCACCAAACTAATCTGCCTGTTAATGGTAAAAAAAATTTTTTTTTTGAGAAATATTAAACACTGGGAAATTTAGATATAGCCAGCAGCCTCAAAATCAAGACTGATCTCTAAACTTCCCAAAGTTTTGGGGCTTCCTAGGTTTGAGATCTCATTGTCCTCTGCACCATTTAGGATTAATTGCTTTTTCAAATACTGTAGCAGAGACTTGGACTTCAGAAGACTTCTTTAGAAGCTTCAGGCTCCGTGTTTAGTAAATTTCAGATCAAGTTTGTTTTGCCATCATACTGCTAAAAAGCAGCTTACAACAAAGCAAAAGAAAACAATTTTCTTATCTTTTCAGTACAAAACCTTTTCTGTGTGATGGGTTTGAACAGGTAAACAATCCTTTAGGCTACGCTCAGGAGAGGACATAAAAAGGAACAAGTTCCTGTGGATTTGGCTGGGGCAGTTTGTGTCTTTTTTCCCCATTTTTAAGCATACACTTGCACACTGATAGTCTTCAAATCTTATTTTAGTAATTTGGTCAAATTGATGTTTTCATACTCCTGCCCTGATCATTCCTTCAGTGTCCTTCAAGGGGACAGATGAGAATTCAGTGCTGTATCATTAATCTAACAATTGGCAACAGAGTAATTAATCTTCTCTTTCTCTATCCAAAACCCAAAATGTAGCGCTGAGTAAATGGTTTCATTGATCGGCGGGAATTGTTAAAAGCAAGTCCTGTGTAGCAGAAATGGCATGGGTGCAGCTTTTGTTTTTCCCTCTCCCACCCCCCAAGATTAAAAGTAGCTGCTGTACATTGTAAGCAAGGGGATTTTTTTTTTTTTTGTCTGTGGCTTACTTTGAAGTCTAGAAAGATAATATTTTGTCTGAATAAGGGAAATGTGATATTTGATGGTGCAATTCATAATCTGTTCATCTGATATGAATCAAGTACTACACATTGCTCCTCCAGCGAGCCGCAAAGAGTTTCGTAATCACATGCTGCCGTTGAAATTATGGTTTGCCTTTCTTCAGAGAGCATTAGTGATGGGTCATTTATAGTATGGCTTATTGGGCCAAATTCAAATGATATTTAAATACCATTGTGAAATGCAGATGAAGCATTAGAAGGGAAAATGGCATACCTGCATACAGTCACCCATTGTTGTCTTAAGACTTCTATCAATGAGGCAACAGAGGGATTTTATAGCTCAAAGAGCAATTTAACAACCTTTTGATAACTGGTAGTCAGCATGCATATGAAACAGTTTCATATTTAGAAGCTGTTTATATTGCATTACATGCGTTGCGCTTGCTGACATGATATTTCCTAATTTTTCCAAATGACTGACTTTTACTTCCTTCCATGTCCTTGATGTGCAAAGAGAATTACAAGGTGCAGGCACTGATTAAAAGGCAGGAGCATCTATACTTTCTCCACTTCTTTTACTTGTGGTGGGCAGAGGAGGTGACTAATCAGTAATGGACTGAAGGTATTCGCCTGGAGCAGGAGAGCCCTCCATCTCTGACGTGCTGTTCAGAACAGCGATGAAGCTGCTCAAACTTTGGCCCTGTTCAGCCAGAGAGAGAGTCACAAATGTCTTTTGGATCAGCCCCTCTGTGCTGACTGACAATACGGCAAGTGAAGAAAGAATGGAGAGATACTGTTTTTAACCAATCCAGTATTGTTATTTTTCTTCATCAAAATTCTGTGATTGGCTGTATAGAATAAGTAATTTAAATGAGTGTGCTTACCTGAGAGAAAGTTACAAACTGCAGACATATTAGCATATTTGTTCTAATTGTTAATATTACAGCTCCACTATGATCTCATTATACTACGCTGTGGCATCTGCCTTCTGTAGACAGTGGGCTGATTGTCTGAAGTATCAATTGCCTGGTGCCTGGCAGAAGCACCTATCAATCTAAAAATGTAGGTCCCCTGTCCATCAAAATAAGATAAAATAAAATTCCACAAGTAATGAGCTTTAAAAAAATATATAGTATTTCTGGTCTGCACATGGAATGAGCGGTATAGAGAATTCTCTTTTGTGGGCAGATGGAAAAGCAATAAAAACGAGGTTTTGGAAACTGCATATTAGGATTTCCAAACCAAAAAGTAGAAATAGTACTTTCTGCCTGTCTTAAAAAACACCTGGACCAATTTTCAAGTCCAGCTGTTTTTACCAAGATATTTATGCCTGACTTATTAGCAAGACAACTAAATGCAACAAAAAGCTGTACTGGATGCTTGCGGGTCAGTGAACTCCAGTAGTGACACTGGACTACGTTTTTGTGCCCCATCTAAGTTGCTTCTCCCAGCCAGTCCTGGTGTTATCTTTTCCTAGGACTTTGAATGTTTTGTGGAAATAGGATTTCTTGTAACCTAATTGGGCACCTGCTTGTTTCTGTCCTATTGTTGATCTGCTCCAGCTCCTAAGGAGCTCTGTTTCTTGATTGCAAGGAGCTTTGTAACCAGAATAATACTGGGTTACTCTACGGCACAGCTACGCGGTGAGCAGAATACAAAGCATGCTATTTAGCACTCCCTTAAACAACAGGATCACACTGGTCAAACTCTTACCATGCAGAGCTGACCCTGAATTCTGCGAAGACAGAAGACTGCATAGCAAATAGATGCATTCTGGAGGTTCTGTCATCAGAAATACACAATTTAGAACTCACACACGATGAAATAATTTTACAGTGGTTTTTATAGATGGATATTTGTTAAGTATCTGAGCCTTAAGCTATGTTAAATTTAGATACGGTAACTTACCTCTCTAGTAGTATATTAGCTCAGAGTCTTACAGTGAATTTCTTCACAACCCAATTGAGCTAGGGACATTGCCAGTTCAAATCTAGTGAATCTTCTGGGCACAGCTTAAGAAGTTATTGTCACCAGCTATCTCCTCCTTTCCCCTGCTGTAACTTACTGCAACCATATCCACACTTGAGCAGTCATTTTTTAGTTTGTACCTTGCAAAGAAACTCATGAGTGGTGGTTCAGCACATAATCTGCTGATTCTGTGGTGAAGGTGGTAACTTTCAGCAGAAAGGGGCCATTGGTGGTGGGCACATCTTCTGTTTCCTTAGGAAGATTCACCAAAGCTCTTAGTGGGTGCCATAAGTATGCAAATGCACAGCTGTGCTGGCTCTGAGCTTTGAAGATGGTATCTTGTTAAACTGTGATAATTTGATCATATTCAGCTGTGTATCTCAGTCCTTCTGCTACATGAGAATATAACTCCATATCCAAAGACTTGTCTAGTGGGGCTTTTATGAATTTCAATAGATATTGCAGAGGAGGACGGCTAGAAGTCGTCTTTTTATACTTGAGATGTGACTTCAGAAAGCGGAAGAAGGGAGATTAGTATGGTTAGAGGAGGTGGATATTTGTCAGATGCATTCTTTATTTTAAGCTACTATTCTTGAATGATAACTGGAACAAGCTAGCATAGCCAGTGGCACAAGTAGAAGTTTTTTTGAGGCTGTGGGTTTGAACCCATAATTATTTACTTCACACATGTGCCTGCGCATGCTGGTGTATGTGCAATGAAAAGTACACTGGAGCCTTCACAGACATACCATCATATAGACAGTTAAGTTTTGAAAGCTTCTTCCAGTGTTGGCTATTAAAACATATGCCATGTTATCCTCAACCTGAAGAAGCACACATGCAGAATTCAAGGCAGATGTATCAGTAGAATTAAGATTATTGGAATTGTTTTGCATCACTTTTAAATATAAAAATTTAAAATATAAAATATAAAATTTTAAGATAATATAGAATTACAAGATTTAAAGATAAAAAAAAATATTTATTTATTGAAACTATATTTCAGACTGTGGCTAGTTGTCTGCATGCAAAGGGCATGAAAAACTCAGGCTAACTATAATGTGGAGAAACAGAGCAGCAAGGCAACACCTGCTGATAATACTGGTCTTCAGACTGGTTGATCCCATCTGGGATGATTGGGATGATCTGGGATGACTGGTTGATCATCATCTGGTTGAGCGTGAGCCAGCATGGCTGGAGGGACAGTCCAAAGAAGCTGCATGGTGCTGTTTAATGAAAGATCAAGGACAGGATATGAGCTGAGGAATCTAAAGTCTTTCCGACTAGGGCTTGTGCTGTGGCCCCTGCTGGGCTTATAAATTGACTTGACTATAGATTATCCATGGACATTTAATATCACGGAAAAGAGTTCCAATAATCATAATCCTTTTGCACATCTGTCTTGCTTTCTGCGTGCTCATTTCGCCAGTTACAACCTGTCATTCCACACACATGCTAACAGACATTGCCAGCAGAAACCTTTAAAAAGCTTATGAAGAGTGTGCATTTGTGAGGGCTCTGGTCTATTGTTTCAAGGAAATGAAACGAATAGGAAATTAAATAATCACAACAGTTGTTTATTGTTTCAATGAGAACAAAGTGCAGGCTGGTCCATGGAAGAACGACCGAAGACAGTATGGATTTGCAACCTTATGTTCAAATGTCTGAGGTATGTTTTGTTTCACTTTGCTATGTTGCCATTGTATGAAAGAGGGTATTGCAACATGAAAAAGGGAGAACACAAGGAAGCAATTCTTTCCTGCTGTTTTGACTTTGCATGAATTTTTAACACCTTTGTTGGAGACCAAATGTCTGGTGTGACTTCAGTCAGGATTCCTCCTGGGCACTTTGCTGAAGCATTTCAAGTTTTCTGTTGCAGTTTGCTGCTTACACCCAAGTTTAGCTAAAAAAAAATAATAAAAAATAATGAAGGAACTGCTATCATCTTGTGTTTCACCTGCTGAATTTCAGAAAGTGGGATTTCCATGGTGTTTGTAGGAAGAAAAGTCTTCCTACAAAAGAAAAGACTCTCAGACTTTTGGCAAACTCCCGATGGACTTTGTGTTGTTAAGTTTTTGAGTAATATTTGGAGAAAACAGTAAAAACAAGTGAACTGCTTGTCTACCGCCAGCCTGTTATGCAGAGTTCTGCCTTTCCGGAGAACAGCAATTTCTGAAAAGTTCATTTTGTGCCTGATAGGCTTGGTCAGTCCGGGTCAGCCTCCTGGTATGAGCCTGGGCATTGCCAGCCAGTCGTCACTCAGTGCTGGGTTAATTGCCCCCAGGGCCGAGCAGCAGCACCATCCCACTGCTGGGATGCTCTGCGAGAGGATCCGTTTCTCTCTGCCTTCTCACCCCGCTGGGGCTGGCCCTTGGGAGGGAGACGAGGTATTTTGCTGTGGGCGCAGCGCAAAGGGCTGGCTTTGGGAGCGCGGGATCCTGGCGGAGGCAGTTAGGTGGAGCGGGTTTTTCCTGCAATTGTAGGGGAGATTTTCCTGTTGTGTTTCGGCCGCGACTCTCTCGCAGTCGCAGACGCAGTCAGTGCTGCCACAGGATTACTTGGGACGGTGGTGGCTGCTACCTTCTGTCCCAGCTGGGCTGCCGGTGCTTTCCGAGAGGGTCAGCGCGGTCCCTGTCTCCGCAGCAATGTTTCAGCCAGAAGATGTAGGGCGGGATCCAGCGGTGGGTATGCGGCTGTCTGGCTTCTTGGGAGCTGGAGCCGATGCGTATGTGTAGGCTCACCATTGAAAGTAGTTTAGGAAGTATTTTATAATGCGTTTAGCAGTCGTAAGGGAGGAGTTGAGGTTTGTTCTGTTGCTGTGATGAATTATCTTTTCGATACTGAAAACTCAGGAAAAAAGGGAACTTTTGTAGCAAAGAGTATTTTTTGTCTTGCATTTTCAAACAAGGGCTTATTGTTGTCTTGTTAATTGTCGTAAAGCTAGTAAGAGAGATAAAGGGGGCATTAGCATCTTCATACTGTTAACAACATCTGGAACGTTATAATTCTGTTTTAAAAATAACAGATGAAGGCTAAGAAACATGTTTACATGAGAAGAATGAAAAAAATATGGTCATTCCCTAAAGCCTGCTCCACTCCTTGTGCAAAGTCTTTCAAATCCTGTTTATTTATGGGTAACTGATGAAGTTACATAACCTAAAGTGAAGTCATGCTTAAGTATGATGGCCGAGAGACGATGTTTTTTCAAAGGATATACTTTTTGTCCCCAGTATGCTCACAGTGATGGTCTGGTCACTACAGTTATTTTATATGCAAGTTCTGTATCCATGAAAGCCCACAAAACGCGCCATACGTTTAGGAGGGTGAGAAGCATGTGTAGTCCACAGGTACAGAATTTCTAATGTGATTTTCCCAGTACAATATTTCAAGCCAAGCAATTGTCTGAGAAGAAGGTACGCTGACATTCAGTCAAGTTTTAAAGTAGATACCTAACAAGCTCCTGGAAAAAACCAAAAACCTGGAGGCTGGAGATGGTGCAGATGCATGCCAGTAGTTCTTTCACAAGTGCTACTCTCTTTATTACAGTAACGGTGACCTGCTTGCTAGCTGACAGGAAATGTACAATTTATTCTAGTTTTTTGAGATAAACTGTGAGACTTTATATGTTGTTGATGAGAAACATCTCACAGGGATGTAATTAAGCTATTGTTCTCTCTTTCCATGCTATCTTAAAAGCTACTAAGCTATTTTTTGAGTGACATTGAGAACCTTTTACTTGAGAGGCCTGTCTGGGGTATTGATACAGTTGCTCAGAAGCTATTGCTTATTTTAGTTGTTTTTTCCTACTTCCTTTTGGGATGTTCTGAAGACTATCTGCAGGACAATTAATTTGAGGATGTCAAGTAATCCAGTAAGTAGTCCAACCAAGCTAGTAAGTAGGCCAACCACCTATAGCAAATGGATCCTTTTCATGCTTGTTTGTGTGTGTGCATACGTGTGCGTGTGTCTGGCAGAACACTTAGCCATAGCCAGGTAGTCAAAAAGCATTTTCCATTCGTTTCATGAGGCTGCTCAGCGAGGCCTTTCCCAACATCAGGGTCTACTTGAGCACAGGAGAAGAGCTGTACAAACCAAACACCACCCACATCTCAGGGCTGGAGGGAACTGGGACTCTAAGCAATGAAGACACTGTACAGTGACAGCTCAAAAAGACCATACTTTCATTTGACAGAGTGAGCTTAAATTTAATGCTGGAGCTTCTGACTGGCATACAGTTTTCTGGTTGACGTGAAGTGAAACACAGATAAACTGGATAATTTTTTCTTATCACTTCACTAGCTGACTTAGAAATGGGTGTTACCTGGTTTCCTAACTTACTTCAGCTCCCAGAGCATCTCTCTGGCCATCAGCAGGGTTTAAAAAGACTAGTACTATTTACCACTTCAGTTTCTAAGCTGCAAATTACATTGCTGATACAGTGCAGCCTTTTGCAGTTCTTAATTTCTTAGCTTGAAGCAATGAAGTTTTGCCACAGCGTGGTTACGAAAACCTGTGAGGCAAGATTATGTGGCTGTGGTTAATGACTGGTTTGTCTCAGGTCTTTAAAAAGTCTTTAAAGGATAACATTCTTAAAGGATGTAAATGCATAAAAGAAAATATTTGAGATCACCAGGGTTTATTGTGGTATGTTTCTGTTAAGTAACACTTTCTCAAGAAATAAAATACATGTGGGTGTGCCTCTGGCAAGCACTAAAGCATTACTGGTTCTTTGCAAAAAACACTAGCTGACATGACTTAGAAAGTCCTCAAGAGAGGTTAAGTGGAAACGTGCCACCTTCTTAGGATTTAGCTTTATTAGCCAGGAATAAGGACTAAGGCTTTGCATCTCATTGTGAGTGAGGGGTGGTGCCTCACTGAACAGGCTGGGCTGGGATGCCAAACCCTTGAGTGTCTTAGGGGCAGAACAGCCAGCTCTTGTTAACCACTACATACCACTCTGTACTTTTTTCTCATCTCAGTTCTTCTCTTTTCATTTTGTGTCCTCTTGGGTCGGGGTCAGAATTTTTACTCATGCACTGTTTTACTCGTGCACTGTTTTACTCATGCACTAACCATTTTGGGTTATTTGGGTTAATATTGCCATTTGCTAATGCCAAGCAACCTGAGGAGAGGACTAGTAAAGTAGTTACTACACTCCTTGGTATTGCGAATGGGAGAAACTTAACCCTTTGAAGCCTGTGAGAGCGCTGCAGTGGGACGGCAGGAAGGACAAGGGTCTTGCACCTCCTTCATGATCTGCAGTATAGAAAGGCAAGCTACTATTTTGTCAAAAAACTATGAATAAAATATGGAAGTTGATGTTAGGTTTGTCATGTCAAGCAAGCTGGTCTTATGATTTAGTGCAGACCCCATTGCGTCTGGTTCTTGGGAACTGTCTGCGCGCCCTTCACGTGCAGCAGGGACAAGAGCCATCCGAATCCAGAAAAAGTCCCGCTCGGTGGTGTCAGCTGGGAACGGGTCACTTGGGGATCATTCTCCTGCAACTCAATTCAGTTTTCTGTTTATCCTCTTGGATCTTTAAGTACGGAGAATGATAGAAATGAGACACATTGGAAGAGAATTATTGGAAGCAAATTTGACTGAACAAGTGGTTGTTGAGCTCATAGAAATAACAAAGAATACACGTAGATTCTCTTATTTTCTTTTTTTTAAAGCTCAAGAACACTGGGAATAGTTACTTGTTAGTTGATGTAGTCTTAATTTCTTACATTCTGAAGTTACGTTTATACCTGGAATGAAATAAGCACATCTAGAAAGTGCAGATCACTTAATCCTAAAGCTAATCTAAAATAGTTTATATGAGGTGCCTTTAGAGATGCCTGTTTCTTTCTATTGACTACCAAGGGTCCCTACAGAGACCAGTTTAGATGAATGCCACCCTCTGTGCAGCAAGAGAGAGGAACTGCTAGTTCTGCCAGTGATTTGCTGCAAGATATTTGCAGATTTCTGTTATGGGCCAAAGGGGCCAAAGAATGATCCTAAAATCATTCTGCTAATGGAGAACAGGACCCTAGTACCCCAAGGTAGGGTGGCAGAAGTATGCTCCTGAGGGCCCCGGTAACACCACTAGGATGGGAGATATCTTGGAGCAGTCCTTGGGGTTTGGCGAGGGCCCACATGAGGGTTCTGCTGCCCAAATGGAGGAGCAGCCCTGCTGGTTCCCGTTTTGTCATTCCTGGTCCCAGGAAGCCTGAGCTGGGTGCTTCCTGCACCAGTGACAGAGGTTTCTGTCAGAGGTCTAAAATAGATTACCTTCAGAGCACAGATATAATTCATTCCTTATCCTCCACCCTCCCATGGTTCACAGCTAATTTCCCCTTCTAATTACCTGATTACAATCTTGATTTTTAAATACAGCATTGATCTTACAGAGTTCAGTGTACTGAGAGTACAGCAGCCATAAATTAGAAGGAGCTCCTCAATGTTGGACAGTGGGATTTTTTGCCATCTCCAGAATTTCTCTGTAGTCTTTGCAAATGTGCAGAGTATAACTCTGAGAATGTGTGTTTGTTCTTTTTAAAAAAATCAAGAACCCTTTATAGACTTTTTTAACAATCACATAGAGAGCAGGACAGTGAGAGGCTAGCATTGTGTGCCTTGTAATGCGATAGGGATAGCTTTATGAACACAAGGAGCTTTAGTTTGTCAAAAGTGACTCTTGTAGGTTGTTTAAATTCAGTCCTGTATGGCGTGTGAGGTCACACCTTCACACCTGTTGTAGTTCATGGGACATTTCTTGCTGCTATTTTGAAGGCTCTCTTTGATAAAAAAGCAGACCTTGGGGTTCTTCCTTGAGAACTTATAATGTCATTATCTAGGTGGAAGCAATGATTATGAATTTACATAGTATTTAAGATGCCCTTTACTTAGCTGCAGGGAAAGAATTCATGGCACAACCTTCTGGAAAGAGAATGCAACCATTTCTTTAGGCCACCCTAAGATCTCCCATGAAAACTTGCAGTAGCTTAAGGGCCCTGGTGTTTCCAAGCTGCACTAAATTACCTATCAGTGTGTGTGAACGCATATGACTAGAAGGAATGTGCTGAACTATTTCTGGCTATTTCTGTTGCTGTATCATCTACGCTAAAGGTCAGGGAGTACCATGTCACCTAAGGCACTACACAAGTGAAATTCCCATCTGGGAAGAGGTGAGAGATTTCTAGTTCTACTGTGCAGCCAAACCCCTATGAAAACTGATGGTATTTAGTATTTACAGTTTGGGTAAAATTATTTTACCTTCCTTTTTTTTTGCAGAGTAGCATCTGTCATCAATGAAGCTCTTAGCTTAAAATGAGAGAAAAAATTGGGGGATGGGGAGTGGGGGGTGGTAATATAGCAATATGTCCCCTTTGGCAAGCTTTCCCAGATATTTGGGGCTGCTCTAGTCATTGTTTCCCATGCTGCCGGTATCCAGGCCAAGATGTGAACCCGCTTCCTCAATATTTGTTTTTGTATAGCCATGGTATACTCGCAAATAAATTTCTCAAATGAAGAGTGTGAATTTAATTGGAGAAGAGGTTTTTGGAACAGACATTCAGCCATAAATTTGTTAGGAGGTCACTGTTGATGCCAGTAGACTTATGCTGATTCACATGTGCTAAAGATTAAACAATCCTTTCCTTTCGTTCCCCTGAAGCATTTAGAGGAAATATTAAATCTTGTATCTAAAGAATGTAAAGCTCTGAGAGTTGCAAGAATACAGAAAATAAAGGTCAAAAAGCATTTCAAATGTATACTAGTATACATTTATGCACACATGTGTAATACTGTATCTAATACTATAGGTAATATTAAAGCAGCTATTTATTGATTGCTTTGGGATTTACAGGACGTGATTTTTTTTCCTTGCCTGTTAGCTTTTGAGACTCAGTTATTGTTTTAGCTCCCATGAGAACGAATATGTGATGTTGTGCCAAAGACCTTAATTATGTGAGATGTTCTAGGCTCACTGAATAACATACAGGATTTGGCTTTTTGAAAATAAATTCTCCTACTAGTATACGTTTCAACCAGAGAGGGATGTTGTCTAGGCTTTATATCAGTACAAACAGCATAGCAGATGTGCTTTTGCTGTATTAATATCCTCTAAATGTTGCAAACAACCATTTCAACATGGAAACACTGCATGTAACTTCTAGACAAGACAGCTAATCATTCTTCTGTCAGTGAAAATGTCTGAATAGGATGAACTAATTTTATTTTATGCTGAGTATTTGTTTTTACATATCAGGAGCTGTTGAACAGCACTGTCCTTTGAATAGTTATTAATTTGCACTGCTTGGATAAAAAACAGTGGAAAAACAAGCATTTGCTTGCTTCAGGGTGTGTGCAGGTCGCTTTCTTTAGCATTGTAGAAGTTTTCATTAAATATTTCTAAAGAAAGAAATCTGAGTTTTGATTATTAGGTCCTTTTATGCTACTTACACGAATTGCACACACGAATATCTCACTAGTTGTGCTGCTGGCACTTACTAGCATCACGAGTACTCATAGAATTCAATGTTTGTGCTGCAGAAGGTAAAAGCTGTAATGGACATGGGACAAACTGGGCTATGAAACAGTCCATTGGTTTAATCACATTTGAAATGCTTATTGAATGTGATGTGAAACAATCCCATTCACTTGTTGGAAGGAAATGTTGTTCCCAAGACAATTCTGTGTATATCCTAGAAGAGGATAGAAAATGGCAAAAAGAATATGATTTTCTTCTTCTTTTTTTTTTGTTTTTCAAAACTAACAGAAGAAATTGCAAGTGGGTTTTTTATGACCCATTGCAGATTTTATGACAAGAACGTAAATTTAAAATTTTCCTTTTATAATGCAGTTAACAGAAAAATGCTGCCACTTTGAAAACTACAGCTGTGTATTATGATATTAGCCTGCTTAAGTACTTGCCGTAGTTTATCATACTGGAATTTTTGATACATTCATTTTTAAGTGTAGTTTTATATTTCAGGCATTTTACTTCAGACATTATGTTAACATAATTATCAATACTATTGATCATCTAGTTAGCACCAATGCAAAACAGATAAATGTAAAGACCATGTCAGGTCACCAGTCTCCTCTCTGTTGAGTATTACTAGTTAGACTGAAACGTCCTATCCAGATCCAACTTTAAAGAATGCTGTTAGCCTTATTGAAGTATTTTATTACTGTAGTATCACCAAGTTCTATGGTATTACTGCTGGATATTTGTTGTTTTCTCAAGTAGGTTAGCAGGATAATTGTTTTGGATATTAATTGCAATTCTCTGATTGTTGTTTGGGTACAGAAAGAGCGCTAGCCTGTGTACAGGAGCCATACGGGGCCATTTGCCATGAGAACAGCGCCACGTAGCAATGTGGGGTTTACAATACCTTTCATAGAATCATAGAATGGTTTAGGTTGGAAGGCACCTTAAAGATCGCCTAGTTCCAACCCCCCTGCCATGGGCAGGGACACCTCCCACTAGACCAGGTTGCTCAAAGCCCCATCCAGCCTGGCCTTCAACACTTCCAGGGATGGGGCATCCACAACTTCCCTGGGCAGCCTGTTCCAGTGTCTCACCACCCTCACAGTAAAGAATTTCTTTCTAATATCCAATCTAAATCTACCTTCCTTCAGTTTGAAACAGTTACCCCTCGTCCTATCACTACACTCCCTGTTAAAGAGTCCCTCCCCATCTTTCCTGTAGGCCCCCTTTAGGTACTGGAAGGTCGCTATAAGGTCTCCCCGGAGCCTTCTCTTCTCCAGGCTGAACAACCCTAACTTTCTCAACCTGTCCTCATAGGAGAGATGCTCCAGCCCTCTGATCAT
>VYZM01020059.1:0-38917 GCA_013398915.1 Dromas ardeola
TTCTATGATTCTATGAAATCATGGTTATTATTGATCACAACAATAAAATAATAAATTTTTAAAGGACCGCCTTCAAGAATACATATTCGATTTGGCTGCCGCTGTTTTCCCTTAGCCATTTTGGTTCAGCAGGTCTTTTACCAGTGTTTAGTCTTTAGACTTGAACCTAGAAAGTCTTGTAGATATATTTAATGGCATTCACTAGGCATTATTATAAAGCACAATTTAAAATAATTGTAGAATGTTCAATGGGAGAAAAGCTTTGATGATATTTCAGTTTCATTTATTTTTGCTTTTCTTGGCTTGTCAAGACTATTTAGCACTGTTGCATGTGATGCACTTTTGTACCAAGAAGAAAAAGCCAAGTGTGAATGGTCATTTTTGCTAAACTACCTAAACATGTAGATTAAAAGCATGAAGATGCATTGTCAAAGTTAAAGTTTAAATAAAGTAACCCTCAAAAGAGCAGTAGCCTGGGTGTTTAATTTGTGGATAAATATTTGAATGTGAGTATGTTTTGCTGAAATGTAATCAACTTTTGTAGATGTTAAGATTTCAGGGAATTTTTCTTCTGGGATCTTGAGAAAACTAATATCTTATTCTAAGACTGAAGAATATGGTTCCCAAGCTTTTATCGGTTTCTTTAAGCTCCCTTATTATTATTACCACATGCTGTAAATGAAAATAACAATCAGTTTCTTCTAAGCATCAGACTGCTGCAGCTTTAGCAAAAACTCCAGGAACAAACTCTTCAGTACACAAATAAACATGGCAAAATATTGGAAGAGACAGATGGAGAATTTACATGCGTCCCTGTTGCAAAGAAATAGAAAGAATGATTTTTCTACATTGTTTTATGTGACAGGACCAGAAGCTTTATGAAACCTTGGAAACAGTCCAGTGTGAGCAAGAGTAATGCTATTATAACAGTAAATAGTCATTTTAATGATTACAAATACAGTGTTTCTTGCACAAACAATACTGATAGCAGATAGGTTTTCTTTGTAAGAAACAAGGTCCACTTCATTTGTTATGGAGCTGTAAATTACAGGTATAAAAATTAAAACTGAGTCTTGAGGTATATAGATACTCACAAAGTCAAATAGCAATATTATCCAAACACGGATTCAGCATGCTCTGTAAGGGTACAGCTGGGTAGTCTGTGTTAGCAATGTAAGTGTGCAGATGGGGTCCTTTTTGGTGAGACCTTTATACTGGAGTATCATCGTACACTCTTAAGAATGCCATCATTGAAACTGTACATTGGGACGCCATCTTGAGTGCCCCACTTGCAAAGTGGATGGAAGTCCTCCAGCAAAGTCTTCCTTCCACTTTAGCGCAACTCCATTTAGTAGTGCAAATGTACTCATGGTTTCTCTCTCGTCCTCCCGTGCAAAACAACTAGTGAGAGTTTTTGCAGTGTAAGTGTGCATATACCAACACTTTATAGTTCATTGAAGTAAGCTGAAAGCCTCATTACTCTGTTTGCCAAGACCATGGTGTAGGTAGATCTAAGTCATTTGAATTCAGTGATAGATATGGTAGCATATTCTCAAACACATGATAGATATGCAAGGGTTTGGACAAGATGACCTCCAAGGGTCCCTTCCAACCTCAACCATTCTGTGATTCTGTATGTGAGGTCTAACCAATAATCTGGAAAAAAAATTGGGATATTGAAAGTCCTAGAAGAGTGTTAGGCTTCAATTTAGATATGTAATTAGCTGTGCATCACACAGCTATGAGGTAATGTATTGTCAAAACAGCCTCTTTGGGGCAGGGCATTTCTTCATTTTGCAGCCAGGAAGATGAGGGACAAACATTAAGTGATTTAACTGGGTGAGATTCATCTCACCCATGCTTAGATATCTGCCTATCCCTGCCAAGGTACTTCCCCCACCCTGCCCACAGCCCAGGACCCCAGTTCAGCCCCCCAGGGCTGTCAGTCCCTGCCCCGGTGACACCACAGCAGGGCCGATCTCCAGCTCCCCATGGCCCTGCCCTGCCCAGCCATGGGCCACACTGAGCGGGGCCCACCCACGCAGGCTGAGAGCCTGGCCTGGCCTTGGTCTGACCCTGTCCCCAGGGAGATGCCAGGGTTGGGGCTGCTCTGATGCCCCAGCTGCCCTGCCTCCTGGCTGGGACGTGGGATGGGCCCCGGCTACCAGGCCATTTTCTTTACAAATTAACAACTTTGAGATTTTTCCTTTGTAAAGGATTTCTGCCTAGTCCCAGTCACCTTGGTAGTTGTTTTACCATCACATTTTTCTTTGTCTTGTCTCTGGGAACTTGGTTCACTTTTCCACACAGAAGTGTCTAGTGGTATTTGAAATGGCCGCCAGTATCACACTTGGCCTCCAGTTTCAGATTCAGATGCGAACATATCCATCAAAGGTCCTTCGTTATATCTGCCAACCCAAAGTTGATGGCTTAGATGACCTACAATGCCCCAGATTAGAGCGGCTGCCCACAGAGACAACTAAATAAATTCAAACCAGTCTCTTGTCATCATAATCTTTTCTTCCTTTTTCTCTTTATTCCTGTTAAGACTCTCATTGCTGAAAGCACATTTTGAGATTAAGACACAACTATGCAGCTTTACACATGAGCAAGGTGTGTGTGTTCCCATTATAGACAATGGAGTCACAGATCTTTGAAAGAAATCCAGCTGATCAGTTGCTAAAGATATCTATCCCTTGCCATTTGATGTCATTTACATATTTTGGAATTGTCTGTGACATCTATTTGCTGTTTTTCCAACAATCACAAGTGCTTGTAATAACAAGTAATGCACAAGACCATTTCACTTTATTGCCAGATACAAAAATCGGAATAACAAGGCACTATACTTTACCCAGCTGATGATTATTTTCCTGTTCCTGACCTCACCAGCCAGGCCTGCTCTACTCTAATGAGGTGGATTCCTGCAGTTTGCACAGTATTTTTTCAGAATTCAGATCCCATCTTGTTTGTTCATGTGCTTATTTTGTATAAGCTTTTTGCCTCCAGATAACAATACCAATGGCATCTAATAGACTTTATTCAAATTCCTTTTTCATGGAGGCATTCAAGGAGAGCATATTTATATTCATGCTTCAGTTTCTTCCCTGAGAAATTCTGAGTCTGCAACACTTTTTCTTCTTTTTGACACAATATCAGTTGCCCTTATTTTACATTCTCTCGTGTTTAACTCTTAGTATAATAGTATACCATGTATAGTAACAGAATGTCTGATTGACTCTTCAACTAGGGGACAGGTAAGAAAGAAAGAAAAGAAATGCAATGCTTGGCAAATCCGTTAAAGCAAAGCATAATCCATATACACAAAATGACTGCTGGCTCAAAGAAATAGTTGTTTCCCTTACAAACCTCCATCTTGTGTAAACCCTGTCTTGTATCTGTCTGTCAGCTGCCTTTCTTGCATACTGTGGTATCTACAGGAGCATTAGGCCCCTGTGTTTATAACTGAAGGTTACCTCAGGCATGTGTTTAAGGGAGGACTGAATAAATAAGTGCTTTGAATCATGTGAATCCCCCCATTGGTGTTTATTCCTCAGAACCGTATCTGCCTTTCTCTTTGCAAACACCCCAAAAAGTTGCTGATAGTGGTTGGTGTAAAAATATCAGTAGTTAGAAATTCTGAGCATGCTAGTATATGTTCGTTATCACACAAAACAGGTCAAAATCCATGAGGCAAAATTGTGTTACTCTCCAATACTGCCTGCAAAGTTCCAACTGAATTTGAAGGATTTTACCTACGGTCCCCAAGCCGACAATCATACAGACAGCATCTTAGTTCAGTCAGCAGCTAAGCTGCCAAACTAAACATGGCAAAGGAGAAACAGAGCACAATTAGGTAACAGCAGAACACAGTTACTCAAGCAGTCACCCTTATTTTTCTCGGTTTTTATTTAACAGACGAAATACTGTTTTCAACAGTAAGAAAGACTAAGCAGAAAAAAGTTACCTGAAACTATGCAGAAAATGATGCATTTAGTAGCACCAAAAATCTCCAGTGAGCTAGTTTTATTTTTTATAGTACTTGTCACCATGGTAGCGAAATGCCTATAACAGAAAGTAGCATGTATTAAATGTATTAGATAATGGATCCTCACAAACTGTAGCTATACAGAAAAAAAAGTAAACTGCTTTACTATTAATCTGTTACCCTAGTAAGATAAATGGATGCTTCTTGAATTTGTTAAAGGTAGAATGGATGTCAATTTGTAGAGTTTTGGTAAAAAAGACTCAGGGAATTAGATCAGTTCCTTTGAAATGCAATAAAGCCCGAGTTTTTCCCTATTCTCTACAAGGGGATTCTAGATGTCTGCTTGAGCACCCTATGTAAAGCACTTTCCTCTTAATTGTATCCTGTATAAATAAAGAAGAAGTAAAATAGATGTCACAATATTAATCAAGAAGGAAAAAAAATCCTTCCAACTTTTGACAAAGTAATCTGTAACTGAAGCTAGAATCAGCCTGACCCAACTATTTCAACCTCTGTTGGACTATTTCATAAACAGGAGCTGAATCTTTGACATTTACTTCTCAAAATATTTTTTATTCTGCACTTGAATTACACTGGCAATTCCACATTTATTTTATAACTAACATGGCTTTATAGCAATAATTATCTTCAAAACTACAAAGAAGTTTTCCTGCAGAAAGCTGATTTTGAAGAGCCACCAAAAAAAAAATCCTTCTTTCTATAATATCATAATTGTAGAAGCAATTAATTGTGCAGATAATGAAAGACTGGTTTCTAACCATGCTCCAAATTCTCCCAGTAAGGATGCTTTCCAGAAGGCAATTTTTTTCTGTGTTATATGCAATAAACGATCGAATCTGGGGAGCAAAAACGGTTAAAAAGCTGCATGAAAGAACGTGGTTTGAAACCTATCCCTTATTCTGAGCACTGAGGCTATCACTGAAACTAGAGATTAAAGCAATTACTACAAGTATGTGTTATAGACTCTAGTAGAAATGTGGCCTGATAAATACCTCTGTAAAATAAATATCGTAGATGAACTGATAGTAGAAGATATAACTTCTTATGGGAAACCAAATCCTGGGAATAAATTTGGGTTTTTAAGCCTGGATGAGCAGAAATGGGAAACAGCAGAAAGCTGCCAGGCAGTTTTGAGAAGAAAATGAGCTGGTTAACTACCATGTCCAGCTAATGTATTCAAAGTACTTTTTCTTCTGTTGAGTTGTATAGGTTGCTGCAATATGACATTTCTACTCCTGCTCCTCCCTTTTTGATTTATTGGGTGAAATAGACCTGCTGAGATAAAAGTAAAAGTAAAAAAGGAATGCTTTTAGGTAATGGAAAAAAAAAAAAAAGAAAAGCAAATATTTTATCAGTGGAGAGAAGTCATTCTTCCGTTCAGGTCAGTATTTTTCTCTCAGTATATCCCCACAGTAGAATAAGAAAAGAGGTATTTTGTCACCAAATCCACCAGAATATGATGGGTGTTTCTGAGTCTCAGGTAAATAATGATGCAGGAGATACTTGATCACATACTTCTTAGAGAAGAGCTGATTTGCATTGTCCTAGATTAAAGTATAGGCATATGGAATTCGTGTCTGTGCATAGTGCCCAGTATAGCCATACCTATTTCATCTTCGCAAGCTATTTTCTGAGGGCCTTTGTCATTCAGGAAATGCATACTGTGTTTTTATCTGCATAATAACCAAAGGATAATGAATCCAAGCCACACTTCAGTAAAGTGAGAGAGGAGGGTATGAATGGAAGAGCTTCAACAATGGTAGGGTTTTTTGCTCAGTTTTTCAAATAAAAGCTACATATTTATTTTTCTCAAGGGAGATCCTCAGAGAATAAGGGTGGAATCTTGAAATTTTTTATGGGCTAAGACATGTCTCTAATAGTGTTCTATCTGTATTAAACACAGGTCAGGGAAAAATTAAACTATGAAAGCAAAAAATATTTATTTCATTTGTTGCTATATTTTATCCTATATCTTGTTTTCTGATAGCTTTTCCCCTTTCTTTCCAATCTGATGAATCCATTTAGCCTTGTTTCCTCCATTATTCTTTTTTCCCAATGAGCATCTTTTTTATGATGAATTAATATGAAGAAAAGAAAGTGGCTTGTCTGGAGTTTCTGCTTTGAAATGTAAGAATGCTTCTTAATGTCTGAGGGAGGACTTGAAAGTTTCCAGTAAAAAAGCAGATACAGAGCTCCAACAGCAGAGTGTCCCCGTTTTCCATGAACACAGCATCACCAAGAAAATCTGAATCCTAAGTCTTTCTAAACTGTAAGTCAAATCATTGCTTGATACTTTTCCAAAAGGATATAGTTTCCTTTTAGCCAACCTTTTTTAAAAGGATGTGTACTTAAGCTTAATTTTAATTTCATACAGAAATCATCTGCTGTATGCTGCAGCACAATCTCTCCTCCTCTATCAAATGTAATGAGTGGTTCATTTAATCATATAATTTAAAAATATTGTTGGTGTTCTCTTAGTTGTGTGTTTTTCCCTGCTTTGCTTAGTTCAACAGGATTAAAAAAACCCAAACAACTGAATAAAAAAAAAAAAAAAACAACAAAAACCTCAAAGAAGCATTAAGAAAAGACGCTTAGAAAGAGAAAAAACAGAGTTGTGGTGGGTGTTCCTCTTAGTATTTAGCAAATGCTGTCATCTGCATAGGAATTCCTCCAGTGCTGTGGACTACAAAGAAAATGAGGGGGTAGCTAAATATGCAGAGAAGAAGATAAAGAGCTCTGCTATATGTATATTTTTCCTCTATTCAGACTATTATCCCCGCTGAAAAAAACAAATCAGGATGAGATTATTACCAACTTATTTGTGTTGAAACCAGCCCGTTTGTGCTGAAACTACCGAATAAGCAGCATCTGCATGAGCACAAGCGTGTACACGTGTATGTTTTGTGTGTAGCTGAATAGGTAAGCTTGTGGCCTTGTAACCTTTGTAAGGAAAGGGAAAGATAGCAACTGCATTATTACAATCTTCATGCTATTGGCAGTACAAACTGGCAGCCCACTGAACCCAGCAGAAGTCCAAGGGAAAGAATTCTACCACAACAATCCCATAAAGTGGATGAAGGGTGCCCATCAACTTGTGCTTGCTGCTGCTGTGGGGTGAATTATCGTCCCTAGTCTTTCAGTGCTGGTAGACATGATGGCACTGAAAGATTCTCTCAATGTTTGCTTCCAGTCTGCACAGCATCTCTTGCAGAGCATGTCCATGATCTATCCCACAGCAACAACCTGGTCCCTTTGGGGGCAGTGACAAGCTATGCGTTGATTCCACTGCAGACTGCAGTTCATGATATGTATAAAACCAAAAAAGAAAGAAGCAAATAAAGCCAAAATGGGATCAAATGCCTCAATACGACTGCCAATACAATACTTAAATGCTATCGAAATTTTTAAACACCACCAATTTTGGAAGCATTTTCATATTTTTTAGAATTCTAACACTAAACAGACTCCTACACCATGTTTCTGGTGTACGCATGTGAAGTTACTTACATGTCAGCATCAAACAGTTCAGAGGAAATTGAGTGGTCCGTGGGATTCACAGAGGGCAGTCTCTCTCCCACCTTACTTCTTTGTAAGGTTTGGTCAAGTGTGTGCTGACTTAAGAAACTAGTTTAGTCCTTATATTAAATTGTGTTTTCATTGTTGGTCCTAGCTTTTCAATTTATTCTTTTTGATTCAATAGGCATGACTTCTGTGTCTGAATCAGCAGTAAAAAGGATCTTAATTCTAAGACATACATAAAAAGAAAGAAACTGAGGTCACGTTTAATTAAAGCTAAGAAAAGTTTACTTCTTATGTCATGAAGGTGCTAAGTCTGCATTGCCAGACAGAATATATCTAATCCTAAAAAGAAAGAGAACTGACACCGCAGCTGTTCTGTTATCAAAAATGGAACATTTATGCAAGAGAAAGTATTTATAATAGCTGATGTTTTATATGACTTGCTGTACCAATGGAGCATACTCAAAAAAACACAAGCCAGAAAAGTCCTGGAAGCACTCATAGTCCCTTATTTGTCTTTATTTTCCCCTTTACATTCTGTATTTTGCGTATCAGCCTTCCCATATGTTTCTTTTAATGTGATACCCTGTACCTTCATATTTTTTTAAAGAATGTTCTTGAGGTTACACCTCCAAGACTAAATCAAAATAATATTTTTTTAAGAGCCTGGATTTACCTTCAGAAAATGCAACAAGCAAATCGTCTTATGGGGTCAGTTTAAAGTATTTTGATCATTACAGTAAGTATTTCTTTAGTACAGTTTTAAATTGTTAGGAAAGTCAGGACTAATGAGAACTGTCTGAACTATACGAGCAGCTTTGTACAGTACCTTTCTCATTATTTTCTATTCCTTGTGGCTATCAGCTCTTCATAAAAGTTTATTAAATACAGTGCATTAGAGAAAAAGAAAATGTTAGAGGAGAAATCCAATGCTGTAGTAACACCATAATAACTAATTGTATATTTCTATGAGACTGCCTTTGGGAAAATAGAGTCTGGAACAACAAGAATTGTTTCTCCTGATCATTCCAGCATTTGTAGTGGTTTAGAAATGCTGTACTGACACCAAGTAGAACCCTACAGAGGGAGACAAAGGACAAGCAAGCAAAATTTTAGCTATTAATAAAGATGCAGAATTTTATTGAGTGACACTGTCCATTGTTAAAAAGGAGGTCCTCCAAGAAAGTTTTTTTCGTAAAAACTTGGCTAGAATTATTACTTAGGCCAGTAGTGAGTTTATGATAATGAAATCGCCTTTTCTTTTTCTTCATTCTGAAAAAGGAACATTTCATCCCATCTTTATTGATTTGATAATGAGAAGATACGAGCTCTACACGATTCTGATGTATCTTAACCCAAGAATAAATCTTATAATAGCAATGTGGATAAGGGCAAATTAAGTGTCTCTGAGTCCTGGTAACAGCAAGATATGACTGATTCAAGCCAACGTTATTCAGACTTGACAAGGTTTTTACAAGATTATCTGTTTTTCTGACCCTTCTATTATTCCGTGTTTCAAAAGAATTTCCTGCTTTTTGTGCAACTCCTGTGCAGTTCTTTTCTGTGAACCAAGTCTGAATAGTGCTGGGGTTGCATGATGATTAGTTTATTGTAGTCACCTCTGGTCACTTGTGATTCAAGACACCGCTCATAAAACAGCAATACATGACTAGAAGAAATTACACAAACTGCATGATAATGGAGACAAACTTATGGAAGGACAGAAGAATACAGAGAGACTTTAATTCAGTCTATCCTAGCAGTTGTCTGAAGTGAGAAGTTCTTTATCAGCCTGAATCTTGTTGCTGGAGGAAATATTTTCTGACGTAAACTTGGAGATTTCACTCTGGTGAACTACAAAGCACTTTAACTATTTCAGTTCAGTGTACGTAGAAGGTGGTAACCTATTAGACCTGCAAATAATTTGTTCAATATATATATTGAAGTGGGTTTTTTTGTTTCTTTAGTAGTCTGCTACAATAGCAAGTATTGAAAAATGCCTCCACTGTTGCTCACTGCTTTCTTAAGCTGAAAAATCAATGGTGGCATGTTGAAAAATCCTTTTTTGGAGCATATTCCTCCACTTACCAGTTTCCTTCTCTCTCATGGGTATATTTCCTCTGGTTGCCATCAAAACTCACCATAACAAAGATGTTTGGCGTTTATCATTGGTGACAGGCACAAAATGAAACTGAATTCCTGAGCTAATTCTGGCTGCAAAGCTCTTGAGTATTTGGGCATTGAATTGTCAGGAGGAGTAGGTTGTATAATCTTGGCATTTGTTGAGCAACCAATAGCTGTCTGAAATTTTAAGTAACTGAGCGTGCATAAGACTGATATTCAGTAACGTGTTTGCCAGTGATAATTCTGGACACTTTGTGTAGACTGGGGTTATGTTTTCTTGAATCAGCAAGTGCTGTATCACCTTACCAGGGCGGGTACTCATTCCAAGCTTTAGTTCCCAGGCTTTGGCTCAACCACTTGAGGAAACCTTTAATGAAGACTATTAAGTAGCAGAGCACCTTGTATCTTCTGTCTGGTTCATATTTTAATTTTGGAAGATTTATCCATGTGCTAATAAACCACTGTAAAATAATGTTCAAAAAATGCCTCAACCATGAAGGCTGTCTCAAGAAAATCCTCTTTGTTATGTGACAAGCCCTGCTAGGACTATCAGTTATTTTGACTTAATACCCACCAATTTCTAAAAAACACTGTTTTGTAAGGTTCTGTTTAAATAAGCTCAAACAGTGTCAGCATCCCCTTGTTCCATATAGTGCACTCTAAATATGTCTGAGATAAATTTTAACCTAAATCTATCCATGAATAAAGGTTATTGGACCAAATGAACTCTTCCTGGAATTTATTAAAATCAGTGATTCAGTGAAAAAGTTGGCTGAACATGATTAAGAAATAAAAGAGTCTATTGTAACCCTTTGGTTTCTCAGCTGAAAAAAATGGTGAAACCTTTGATCAGCTTTTTTTAATAACAATCACTAAAATTGAAGGGCTACCATGACTGGTGAGACACACAATTAGAGAGGTATGGGATACGGTTTCTATTCCCAGCTCTGTCGTTTAGTTGCCTGGTGATTTTGAAGAAGATATTTAAACCCTAAATTTTCAAAAGAATCTAATAGTTTTGTTAAGTCTTAAGTAGCTAAATTAAAACTCATATCCTTTTTTTCTCTTTTTTTCAGAAGTGTTTCCACCAATTTCCTTAAATGTTTTGTGGGTGGGTCATTTTTCAAATCAGCCTCAACAGATATGCCTATACTTTTTTAAGGAACCATCAAAGCTATCATCAAAATCAATGTCTCTGACTGACCAGACAGTAAATTTGGTAGCTTGACTCAAGGTTCATCTAGAGACCAATCTCTGGAGTCCAGAGGGCATTGTGTGAAAAATCAGCCAGAAACTTCCTGTGGCATTTGGTGACTTTGTACACTGCCAGTGTACACTGTAGGCTGCATACAAGTGTTTCTGGTGGCAGTATGAAGGCTGTCTGTAATGCTACTGTGTTTTCACAGGGCATATAGATTTGGAAATTTGTTGCCCTTCCCACAGGTCCTAAGGCTGTATAGGCAAGGAGTCTCAAGTTGGAAACATGTTAAATATATGGATTAAAAGTCAACGTCCTTAGTATTTCTGGTCCACATCTATTTCATGTCTCATTTTTCTTACTTGTCAAATAAAAATTATTCTTATTTTGAACTCAAGAGGGTATCAACAGCTTAAATACATTCATGTTTTTAAAAACCTTACTTCACATACTAGTAAGATGACTTTCACTCTTGCACATACTTATTTTTTCAGGGTGAATTTTGCATCAATTATTTGCTTTGTACTTGCAAATGGATGGTTTTGTCTGAACTGAAAAACGTGCATGAAGTTTAGAGTTAAGATGCAGTTCTAGTTCCAGATGCTTTAAAAGTTATGAATAACAGCTACCAGGAAAACCATAATATGGCACTGTATTGGGCTGAGAAATGGTGAATAATGCTGGATAAGTCAGACACTGCTGGATTAAGAGAGACAAAGGCCTGCTGTTCAAAATATATCCTTGCAGAAAGCCTTGAGCACTACTTAGTACAGAAGGTTATTTTCAAACCAGCATAGCTTTAAATTTAACCAGGCTACACATAACAATCTTATAACCTGAATATTGGTTGGAACAAGGCTGCATGTCAGATTAGTAAATAGATCCCTTATAGCCAATCAACGAACATACTGCAGTGAATGTGTGTGTATATTTTTTATGAAGGAATCTATGACTGAAACATTTTGAATTCTAACTGCTGGGCAATTAGACCTACCTTCTTATTGCTTGAGTATGAAGAAGTTACTTATCAAACTATCCAAATAAAGATATCTGTCCAACAAATCCAGGGATGAGTCAAACTGTATAGTTAGACAAGCCTGAATGTCTGTGGCCTCTGGAGGAGGTGAAATTCCAGGTGAATCATGAGTCAATAGATGACCCAAGAGTCAGTCAGTGTTTGAAATCCCTGGTACCTTTGGAGGCATGGTAAGAGCCTGTGGGAGAGACAGTCATGGGAGGAGCTGACATACAAATCTGAGAAAACTCTGGAATATGGAATGGAAAGTGGAAAATTTACAAAGTTTAATGTATTTAGTGTATTTGTTACATGTGTCTCACAAAACAGGTCAGACAGCCATATGTGATTTAGTTCTGTGATAATCACAAATTAAAATTAGTTTCCCTTCAGAAAACAAGCAAATTGTAGTTGGTGATAGGACTAATATATCGTCTTTTCTTTCACCGTCTGCCTGGTTTGTGGAACAAGTGGAGGGTGCTCTATTTGTTTATGCAGCTAAAATCAGATCACGGATATAAAATTTGCCTGACTCAAGGAAAGCATTGTATGTCATCCCCTTTTATCTTTATCAGTCACTATGAAAAAGTAGACCTCTTAGGGAAATTAAAGTTAGTAATGATTATGACCATGCCTACGTTGTTCTCTTATTCATGTTGACTTCCAAATTTCTCATCTCATCATCAATTATTTCCTTTCCTCTGGGGAACACACACTACCACTGTACAGAGAATGTATATTATTTTTGTACCAAGCAATGTGTGAAACTTAATGCCTGGAGACAATAAAATCATATTTACTCAAAGTGAGTTTATGTATATCAGAAAGAGGGACAGAAACAGATGGAGTAAAAAAGAGTGATGTGGACATTTTAAATGCAATATACAACCAAAATAAAATACTGAATGTGTGGATGCAGTTTTTAAATTAATACTTTCCTTTGCAAATGAGTAACCAATTTAGAGGGAACAGTGCAGTCTACTGGAAAAATGATATCTAGAATTCTACTTCAGCAGATATTATAGGCAGCTTTGCACCTTAAAGGCTATATTACTCCTCATGAAAGACTAGTGGTGAGCAATTGAGAAACTGAAGTAGTTCTCATTTAGGATTTGTTTTTCCATATTCTTCCCTCAGGGATGAGATAAAACAAGGAGTGCAAGTAAAAGGATGTTGCGTTATGCCGCCCTTATTCTTGATAGGCTTTCAACATTTGGATTCTTGCTGTGACTAAATGCTCATCCTTAACTGATAGATCTTAATAAGAGTTGAAAGCACTGCTGACATTAGTGTTTGTTCACTATGGCCTTGGATCTCCACAGGAGTTCATGCAGTCTTTTCCACAGATGTGTCTCTTCTCACCAGTCTCCCGAAGTACCGGCTGTTTCAGCTAGAAACGTTATTGTATACAGGGGAGGAAAGGCTGCACATGGTATTATTGTGGTGTTCTCCATACACATTTGATACATCAAGCCTAACTTCAAGGCAGTAATGTTGCTAAAAGAGAGATTGTAAACACTGAAGGACAAACACCAGAGTTCTGGATTCACCCTAAGCGCATTTTGCATTCTAACACCATATAACATCAGGAAGTTTGTCTTTCTTATGTTTTCATATTTACCTATAGGGGGAGCTTGTTCTCACTTTCTCATGGAATGATTTTGTGAAGTAGTTTGTCTGTTTTATATATCTGGTTTCTCTCAGCTAGAAGTTTTCTATAGTTCTTCCAATGTTTTTTCAGAATTGGAATCTCCTGCAAAATAGCCTAACTTCATAATGTAAACACATTTACGATGAATCAGGTTAGGAAGCTTGATTTAGGATGTAATATTCAGAGACTGATGTCTAGAATACCTTGTGTATTAGATATACACATACTGTTATATAATTTCATGGTTGGACTAGATGATCTGAAAGGTCCCTTCCAACCTAGACAATTCTATGATTCTATAATTCGTGTGTAGAAAAGTGCTAAAAAGTGAAAGAGGAATAAGAATCTGTATTTGTAGCAGGATGCCCAAATTTGTTGTCTTTTTTTTTTTCTTTTTTGAGCAAGAATCCCTTAGAAATAGTGGTTAAGCTTCAGAAGATTCTTCTGAAGGGTCTGGGGATTTTTTGTATTGTTATTCCCATCTTACATGTGGGAAAACAAAGGGGTAATGCATTGAGGGGATTTACTCATATCACATGGCAATCCAGAGGAAGACAAAATAATCAGACCTTGATATTACCTCTGGTTAATCTGAATATTTAATAACTTAAAATTCCTTATTTGAATAGTGCTTAGGTAAATTGCTTGTAGGTTTCTTTTCCTCTCTCTCTTTTGAAAATTGCATTAATGTAATTGCAAACTGTTGGGGATTAATCAAATCTGACTGTAGTTGCCCATGTACACGACCTGGTGAAGGTATCTAATCACCTACAGGTAGATAAAGGGACAGTTTGCAAAACTGACATCAAATTTTATTGTTATCTTGCATGGTCAGGTACCATTTATATGGTACAAAAATCGGACTCAGCAATTTACCAAAAAGAACAGATGTATGACTTTTAATCTTGTTATTATGCAACCTTACTGGTCTTGTAACAGCCCAGAGAAAAACATGTTAACCTCTAAAAATCTGCTACTAGGTGTAAAATCAAATATTCAAAAATTAGATGTTAACAACAAATTAGAATGGAAAAAAAAATACCTCAAAACACCAGTTCCCTGAAACAGATATTCTAAATGAATATGAGTTGAAATAAAAAGCTATTTAAAGTTCTGGTAGTTTTTTGGTTTTGTTTTGTTTTGTTTTTTGTTTGTTTTTTTGTTTTTTTTAATACACAAATGGATTGTTTCACTCCTGCTGAAATTTGTAGTTTGTCTATTGGAAGAAAGAGTCCAGAGCAAGTCTGGAAAT
The DNA here is from genome assembly GCA_013398915.1 of Dromas ardeola. NCBI lineage: Eukaryota > Metazoa > Chordata > Aves > Charadriiformes > Dromadidae > Dromas > Dromas ardeola. Next base: position 14,769 of record VYZM01020059.1, read on the forward strand.
GTTGCATGGCAGGAATTGGCAGCATCTCAATCCCTTCTAGACTGGGGGAATGAGAATAGGTTTCATGTGTTCTGCTTAGTGTGTGGGGAGAGACACTACAGAGCTTTGGTTTGTGGTTAGGCAACAAAGTATGAACATTTTCTAATAGCAGTTCCAGGCAATTCGCTCTTCCCTGTGCTTGAGGAATTGAGCAGCTGAAGCTATCGGAAGGAGGGGTGAAGGACTCACAAGAAGATGATCAGCCAAAAGAGGACTGCAAAAAACTTTTAAGAAAGCAGTGAACTAAGTCATCAATATGGGGGAAGGGAGAAGATTTGTAATTATTCTGAAACGTCAGAATCACTAATGTAGATAAGAAAGACTCTTAAATGCCAGAGGTGAGAAAAAGGATTATTTACATTGTCTCAGCGTTAAATCTTAACTCTGCAGCATACCAGTTCTGCTAGGCTTTAAATTTATGATTTAAAGATTTTAAATTTATGCAAACATAATTTCTCACTCTTAGTTACTTATTTTATGTGTTAATTAAATTTTAATAAGGAATTGAGAAAAGCAAAAGCACTGTCAGCCTATGAAAAATGTTGGCAGTAAGAGCATCATGGCAGAGATGCTACCTCTAATTTAGGAGGTAAAAAAGAGCCAAAAGGTGGGAAATTATCACCATATGCTTTCATAGAAAAGTTGCTTTGCTCTCAGTTCATTATATGCTTTTCCATGCTTTCCTATACCTTCCCATGTATTTTTATATTTATTTTATGGGAATGGGTATATTATTGTGGAATTTATTTGGCTTTCCTAACATACTAATCACATACCAAGGACACAAAGATGACGGAGGTGACTAATGAAGAGTTACTGCCTTTCAATTTTTTTCTATATGCTTCATAAAGACTGTTGTGCAGCACCTACAAAACAACAGCTCTCAAAATAACAAAGCCTTCCTGGATGTAAAATTTCACATCCTCCAAAGGAATGCAGAAGTAAAACTCAGTTTCCTTGTAACAAAGCCAGTGCAGAGAAGGAGCCACATTGTATAAAAAGCTGCGCAGTGGGCCTGGAACTTCCTTGGGTTAGGGCTTTCACCAGAGGAGCAACCATGAATAGATGGCAAGGCAGGCGCTGTCCTGTGGTTCTTCCAGGCAGAAAATGCCCGTAAACTGGGGAACCCTTCAGGTTGCTTAAATGTGCAGTAGTGAATTCTCAGTGGTCCCTCCAGGAAGGACTCTCTCCTGAGCTTTGGTTTCTTTTACACATTTGTGTCATGGAGTTATTTGTATTTGTTTTACCACTTACCATTAATCAATGCCCTCCCTTCGCAAGTGCCTAGTTACATACACATTTATAGTTACCTTAAAAATGTTAATAGATGATGATATTCAGAATGGAGAAGACGACAAAAATGTCAAAGCTTAGTTCCAAAACTCAGCATGTGAGGCTTAATGATTTCCAGAACAAATGTTTGAGTGAAGTGAGCAACATTCTGAAGATTTGTGAATGTCTGCTAGTTCACAAGAGATGGCCACCTAAGGTAAGTCCACCAGGTTGTCTTGGATATTGATTTTTGCTGTCTGAATTGCTCTGCTTTGTTGAATCTGTGCTGGCTATTTAATATTACGTTAATATACCACAACAATAATGCAGCTTGTTTTGTGCTTTTTTTTTGGAGCCATTTCAGTTTAGAGTTTAAAGCACTTGTTTTTACAGATGGTTTAAGCTTGTAAAAGCAGTTATGTTTTTACTATATGGTTCTGTTGATAGTCTGCTTGTTGTCAAGGACCACAGATGGTGAATGCTACTTATTTTTCACTACTTCAGAATCCAGATTTTTCCATCTTTTTTCCTGCATCATTTGCAAATATTCAATTAAATTTTATTGGTGAGTCTTCAGTGATCACTCTGTATAATTTTAAGATGGACCTTGTGTTTTCAGGTTGTCTGGAATTTCTGAATGGAGGATTTTTTTTTATATTTTGCTATATGGAGGTGTGACTGGAACAGACCTGTTGCCACAGGCTTCGGGGAATGGGTCACTAATGCTTTAAGAGATGGGTAGGTATTTATCTGAGAGGGAGTAAAAGTGATGCTTAAATGAAAATGCCTGGTTCAGATTTAAATCTATGGAACTGAATTATTTAAGCAGCATCTTTCTCTGCAAGGGAATCCAATTTTGCTATGAATAAAATTAAACCAAAGCAGTTCTCAGTGTCAGGGTCTTGAGGCACTACCAGGCCGTTTGTGTCACGACACGTGCGCCAGGGCATCCCCTCACCCCTGGGGTCCAGGGCCCGATTTCAGCCCCTCGCCACAGATGCATTTGGCAATGGAGGGTGGGGCTGCCCCTGGCTGCCCCATGGCTGCTCCCCGGCTGCCCTGCTCCCTGGCTGGGGTTTGGGACAGGATGGGGTGGCAGGCCTGGCCTGCTGCCCTCCGTGGGGAAACCCCTCTCTGGCCCTCATGACACCCTGACCTGCAGGTGCTTGGAACCCTTCAGGGCTACAAAGATGATCAAAGGACTGGAGCACTTCTCTTATGAGGAAAGGCTGAAAGACCTGGGTCTGTTTAGCCTGGAGAAGAGAAGACTGAGAGGGGACATTATCAATGCTTATAAATATCTAAAGGATGGGTGTCAAGAGGATGGGGTCAGACTCTTCAGTAGAGCCTGGCAACAGGACAAGGGGCAATGGGCACAAGCTGGAATAAAGGAAATTCCATTTCAACAGCAGGAAAACCTCCTTTACTTTGAGGGTGACAGAGCACTGGAACAGGCTGCCCAGAGGCATGGTGGAATTTCCTTCTCTGGAGATACTCAAAGCCTACCTGGATGCATTCCTGTCCAACCTGCTGTAGGTGAACCTGCTTTGGCAGGGGGGTTGGACTAGATGAAGGTCCCTTCCAAACCCTACCATTCTATGGGTCTGTGATGTCTGTACAAAATGAGAAAGCTCGTAACTGTGACAGGAGATGCTGACCTGACCAAAAGTCTTTCTTACATCTGCTTAAAGAAGCTGAATGTGTTTTAACTGGACTGAAGACCTTTTTCTTACAGGCAATGGTCAACCTGCAGACTGTGAAATAATTGAAAGCCTCAGTAAAATTAACTGGTGTGTCAAATGATATTCTTCCAACTCATTGCAAAACACAGTTGTGTCTCTGGTTGAAACAAAAATAAATGTAAAGAAAAGCAAAGGCCTGTCACACAGTTTTTTGACTGTTTCATCAGTTCAGGAAAAAAAGTTGCAGTAAGGCTCAGGATAGCAATCTGAGGGACCATAGCTACTTGAACCAAAATGTTATAAACATCCACGCTAGAAAAGCTTGTGTGACATGCTATGCGTCAGTGACTTTTTAAAGTATTATTCTACATCGTGTAAACTGCACCACCCATCTTTACTCATGCGCCAAAATAGGAAATCCTGTAAAATAATCACTTATACATATAGTTTTTTAACATAGCTCTTCATCAACTTTCTATTTCTTGAATCATTTGCCGTCTTCTGAGCTGTAGTTTTTTTTCCCATCTACTAATCATCAGGGCATTTTCACCACCATGAATTTAAGAAAGTAGCAGCTAACCCTAAATCAATATTGTTGTGCCCAGAGAAGTGCTCTGATGTTCAAAACTGCTAATTCCCTGGAAAACCAGGCCACTTATAAGCACTAACATGTGGATTTTTTACAGCTTTCAAGACAACTTTAAGCACTTAACAAATAGCCTGTATTTACATATTGCTGAATTCTAAATACTGTTCAGAAGTGTTTACTTCTTTGCATTTTGCAAGTGACGTGGGACAGATTTTCACTTTCTCAAAAAAAAAAAAAGAAACGAAAAGGAAAGGAAAGAAACGAAAAATTTATCTATCTTACATAGTGTTGTCTAACCTAATTAGGCAACCTAATGCATCAACAGTCATCTCTTTCAGAAGAGTTTATTTTCTGAGTCTAAAGGGACCAGAGTATAGCATGATTATTTGTAACAACAGAACTATTTGGCACAACAAAAAAGAACAAAAAAAAAACCCTTTTGCTTCATCTGCTTTACATGCTTCAATAAATTAACTATTAATATGCGATATACAGATCAAAATTAAATGTCAGCGTGGAAATTGTGTTTTTTTCTTGGCAATAGCTAATGCCTGCCAAAGACAAAGAATTGAGCACTGGTGCATGAGGCTTTCACATCTTCAAGCCAAGCTAATTTTGTTGCGTTTTCTTGCAAAATAAGCTTATGGGTTGCAGTTTTATAGGTGGGAATATGGGGCTGTTCTTTGACACGCTTGCAAGCAAAAGTAATAGCTCCTAGAAGAGCAAATGTAGAAGCGATTGTCTCTTTTCATTGCCTACTGGACTTGGACGTTGATGTCTCTTTAAATTCAGATTATTTGACAGGGAACTCTTATACTTCGTAGTAGTCCTAGTTTGGTTTCCAAGTCCAAGGTGTCCAAGGAAGGACAGTGATGTATTTCTCTAGCAGATGGGTAGTTCTGTTCCCTTTCTTTCTTACCTCCATCTTTTTTGTGTAGAGCTTTTCACAGTACAAGTTTTTCTTGAAACAGGGCAGCTCATTTCTGCTACATAGTTTAGAATGCCAAAGACATTCTTCTAAATAATAATAATAATAATAATAATAATAATAATAATAATAATAATAATAATAAAAAATGTTGTTTCCCAAACAAAACCATCTTCCAATCTGTAAAAATTATTGCAATTTTCATTATTTTTCTTGTCTTTTTTCACAAATTATAATAATAGAAGTACAAAGCAATTAGTGCTTGAAGTTATTATATATTTTTTCTTTGTAATTTTTTATTACTCTCCCTGAAGGTGATACAGGAATTGCTGGTGATCGGAATCGGTTCTGCAATAGCAGAAGAGAGAGAAGAGAGAGTACATAAGAATTCCTTTGTCTTTAAGAACAGCTAAGACTTTATGTGACAAGAAATCCTTCAGTGAGGATGTCCAGTGTAGAACTGAATCCCATCAGTTAAGAAAATGATACGTGAAAGTTGCCACCCAGCTTCTCGATGGCACTGCAACTTCACACATTGTTAAAAAAATATGAAACAATCCCCTCCAATAGACATATAGGATGCATATATGAAATGAGTAGAGAATAATGAGTCTATTCTTACTGCTTACCATAGCTCTGTTTTGGAGAGCTGTATGAGTGATTATATCTGCAGATGGCAGAAACGGACTGAAGGCCACAGAAATTTTGCGGTTTTACCAGTTGGGAATCTGGTCCAATATATTAAAAATTAGTGATGGCTGATAATTTATTCTCATTACCAGAGCTTCTAATTGTAACAGTGAAAAATGTTTTTTTAACATAGTTATTTCTGTAGTGAAATTTAGAAATCACTAAGGCTTTCTACTGGAGAGGAAAGTGAGGAATATTTTTGAATACATAGAATTTAGCAAGCCAATGGCCTAGTCTTTCCTGAAGGCAATTCAAAATTTGTGTACTCCTAGCCATTGCTCTCAGGAACCACATTAGCTACTACAGCTGATTAGTGAAGTAGTCAGCTGAAATTATCAAAACCTAACAACTCATTGCTACTATTACTCTAAGTAGGGAGATAAGGCTAATTTGGCTGCACTTGTGAATATATAAAGATTACGAAAATTCTTTCTTCTGCTTCTCATGTGTTTGCATAGGAGACATTCAGGCAGTGGTGTGTGACCCATAAGCTGTTCTGCTGCCCGTCACCTAAGGCCTGAGCAGTAACAGAGAAACACACCCTGAGTGCTTAGAAAATATCCAGGCCTTCATCTGTCTGCATGCCACTACTGCTGGCTGACAATCTGTTGCCATTGAACATATCTCCAGTGAATGCAAGACCCTGTGAACCAGTGGATGTGTATATATGTTCCTGAGATAATGTGAATCTGTCAGATCTCCCAATTCAAAATCCAAGGTTTGAGTTCAGATGAAAAAAAAAAAAAAGAAAAAAAATTAAGGCTTCTACAGGCAAAAAAAGTTATTGCTGGCATTGCTGTGTCATTTGTGTATATACATTTACAGTATGTGACAACACGACCCAAAGTTGCATGGGTCTTTAAGCCTTAAAAATCATTGAGTACAGACATTAATTAGATAGGGGATGGTGGATGCCTGTTAAATGAAGTAGAGAATTTAGGCACAGAGAGATATTAACAGCCATATCTAATGCAAGTGTTAATGAGTCATTAATTTAGTAACATTTAACCCCAAGTTTAGGTACATTAAGCTGTGTTGAATACACATCTCAATTTAAAATGGATCAAATTACCCCGCCAAATCTGCACAGGTGAGAGTGACTGATAGTGTTTCATTGTTCTGTTACAAGAATACTGAAAAATTTAGGCGGTGCTGTTTGGCTAGCTCACTTCCAGGTGAAAGAACAAAATATTGCAATATAAAAATTTGTTTTGACTTACAAACAGTTTCTAAAAACCTCATTACACATCTATTGAAAAGCAATTTTTTCTCCATATCACACTGGACTTTCTGAAGGTTATACTACTAGGCAGCAAATTGAGCATTTATTAGCTGATTGTGAAGGCATCATTCCAAGTGCAAGCATTTAGGCAACATGTTAAGACACCCAGTTAATTTTTAACACTTTTGGCTGATATCCAACAGTCCTGAAACAGATTAATAAATTAATAACCGAATTAATATCTGCAATTAGATGTCTTGTGGAGTAAAATCAGTCTTGATAACTAACACTGAATTTACGAAAGTATCATCAGTTTCTTAGTATCTTTTAACTCAGAAATTTTGCAATTATTTGTTCACAACATTGAAAAAGTACTTGCTTTTCCATCTGATACAAAAATCCTAAAATATAGAATAAAAAATTAAATTTAAAACACCTAACATATTTGGGATTCTGTAGAATGGGAGATACTATTTGCAGTTCGACTATCATGAGGAATTTTACACCTTTCTCACAGACCTGCTTCTGATGTTTTAGAGTCTATTTCTGCAAACCTCTTTCTAGCAAGAGTCCTGGGGCTCAAACGGCTGTCATTTATCCTCTGCAAAGTGAATTTAAAAAGTTACCAGATAAAGAATGGTAGCATTGAATGCTCACCTTGCTCTGGTGAAAGTAAGGGCATAGACATAAAAGCTTGGCTTCTGATTACTTTACCAGAGTTTTGAACAGTTTAAGAGTGCAATTCAAATTTTCACATCTGGAAAGGAAAGCATTTATGCAAACAAAACTTCTATAAAACAAACAGAAAAAAATGTATCAGCTAATGGAGGAAGAGACAGGGATTATAGCCTTTCCTGTGAGCTAGTCATTATTTGCTGTTAGCCATGGGATACATTTGGCAAAGCTCCCTTGGTCTCCATTTTCATAAATTCTGTTATGATTATCAAGATTGATTTTACTCCTTCAAATATATGATTCCAGATACTCATTCAGTTACTAATTTCTAGACATGAGTTTGCAAGTCTCCCCTTATTTAATTCCATTATTTATTTTTATAGAAATAAAAACTGGTTTGCTTTTCCCCAATTCTTCCCAAATCCAGAAACTATAATACAACTGTTTATACTCATTTACTGCTTATGACATTACAATATTATATAATAAATAGTGTCATTCTGTATAAATGTTGTAATGCATACAAACAACCTTCTAATGGCTTCTGCTGAAGCCACTGGAACATAGGTTTAGCTGTAATGTAAAAAGAAATCATGCATGGACAACATAATGGATTAATCATTAGAACTCTGTATCATGCTTTAAAAAGTTATCTCTGTCTCTGTGCTCTGAATTGTAATACATAAGTATAGTAGGATGACTGTTTATAATGTGACACTATAATACTTTCAAAATTCCTTTGGAAAAGGAATACAATTATTTCCAATTTGCGAGAAGAAATGGAGTGCCAGTGTTATTATATTAAACTAATAGTCAAAAAAAGCACAGGCCTTGAGATGCTACACTAACCATACATGGCTGTATTTGGGTTTCTTTTACTAGTGTGGTGTTTCACTGAGAAAATCCCTTAGCAAGTCAAAAACCCGCTCCATGCTGAATTTTGTCTCTCAAATGCCTAACTTTAAGGGTGTGATTCACCCAATTGAACTTTGCTGTGTATCCGGTACGTTCTATTATGCATGCAGAAAGAGAGGCAGTTCTGCAGAATCACTGACCCCCTAATATTTTAGACCTTTCATTGAGGTAGAATTGCCTAGTCATTGCCTATGGAGTGCACACACTCCCACTAAACAGACCACCTCATCTAATCTTAGATGTCTGCAGTACTTTATGTGAACTAGTCATCTAAACATTCTTTGAAATTCATAGCAAGAAATAAATACCTAAAAGGTACAACTCAGCTCATCTTAATATAGATATGTCAAACAGTTCAGATGAATTTTAACTTTGTTTCTTTCCACTCAGAGTCTAGATGAGCAGTTTATATGCTAACACTAAAGCTGGTACGCTGATACCTTAACCAAAGGCACCTAGCATCATTTTGAGCTGCTCTGGGTTTTCTGAAGCATACCTTAGGAGATGACAAGTATGACACAGGGAGAACCACATCCTTTTGGGAGGCATTTGGAGACCAGGTGGAATACCAAGGACATCTCAAATAGGACTAAATGCCTACATTTAAAGAAAGGAATCAATCCTTTTATCAGTGGAGCTTGGAAAATACTCACTAACTACCCACTAGAGGTCTGCTTTAGGGTGAGATGCGTCTCTCTGACTGCATGAGATAGTTAAGGGGATTCCGCTGTCTATACATAGTCAACCAGTGTCAAGTCACGCACAATATAATACCCAGATTGAGCTTCAACTGCCTCTCCTTAAATATATCCTGCAAATCCTGTGCCGTACCTGCTAGCCCTGTACAGGTATCTTGGATGTCCTAGAGTATCTCAGATGGCACTGGACACCTATGTTCAGGTAACTGAATCATACCCTCGATATATCCTGATGATCCTAGGAATTTAAACACTTCTGGAAGACACTCCAATCTAGATGCCATGACCTTGAACTGAATCCCAGCAAGGGCTGATGTTTACATTGCGAGACAGTCAGGGAGACAGACTGAGCATGGGACACCTGATGAATCACACTGTTTATTTCCCCACCTTTGCTGTGGAGCACTCCAGCTAGCTTTGAAAAAAGGCAATACAGGAGTTCAACTGGGAGGATGGAATCCACCAAGGCATTGCTATTAAAAGGCATTACGAATGGGAGAGTAACAGCCCTATCTCTCTGTCCTATGCAATCTTACAGTGCTATTTGAGAAGGTTGCAAACCCCTAGATATCCCAGAAGATTTCATCATCCACAGAGCAACCAACAAATGTTGTAAACTGAAAAGAAGCATGATAATTATATTTTAGGCCACGGAGTAAGCACACAGGGCATGAGAGCCAGAACGAGGGGCTATGTAGAGTTGCTGGTGTGCATCTTCAGGGAGTTTACCTTAATCAGTGCAGATATGAACCAGTCAATGCTATCAGAGCCAGGAACTGGTCATTGGTCTTAATTTATTTAGTTATTACAAGAGTACCTTTATATTTTAGGTGTCTGACATTAAATGAAATAAATTGCATGTTTAAAGTCAAAGTGATCTTTGCCCTTGAGTTCAATGAGCATAATAAGTGTTAGATCAAAAATGAATGAAAGAGCTGAGGAGCAATTTGCAGCTTCCTCATTAATTACCACCTTATGTACAGGCTTGAACTTTAGCAGTTCAGAGCTTCTTTCTTACCCAGAGAATAATTAACTGAGAAGGGAATTTTCTCAAAAAGGAGCACACCCGTAAGACTACTAGTGATATTCTGCAAGGGATAGCCACTATGCTGTTCAACTTCATCAAGGATCTGAAAGTAAATTTAAAATCACTACTAATGTAAACATGTCATGTGATAATGGCACAGGAATCATTCAGAATGTTTTTGATTGAGTGAATGGCTGCAGCATATAAAAAAGAGAACACGGAAATGCTTTCAAACATATCTAGACTACATCTAGAAACAAGAAATTAAGGATACAACATGACTGTATCTTGGAAACTAGTGACTCTGATGAAGAATGTAATCTCAGTTCCCAATGTGATGCTGAGGTAGAAGAGAGAATGCAGACTTTTAAGTAGTAGAAAGAGATTTAAAGTGGAAGGTTTATAAAGATGATTTTTTCTAACTGCAATATTTTTCTGATAGTGGTACTGGAAGAATGTATGAATTACTAGTATTCTCAATTTTAAAGTAACTTCATAAAACTGAGGAAGATTTAAAAAAGTTTCATAAAAGGGATTAAAAAGTTGGATATTCTTGAGACTTAAAGAGCTTGATTTTTGTAATGTATGAAAAAAGAAGATGGAGTTGTTATTCTTTTACAATTTTTGTATAAGTATCTTCATAGATAGAAAATGTCAGTTACTAAATTTATAAAGCCAGTGACTTGATGTTGAAAACAGACACATTTGAATTTGAAAATTAAATTACCCTTTTTGGTGGAAAAGGTAATTAAGCACCAGAACAAACTGTCAAATGAATTGGTAGAGCAACCATCTCTTAGTATTTTAGGTTTGAGACCAAGTGACATACAGAAAGATATACTTTACTCAAATGTAAGTTATGCTTTAGTTAGCACACAAATCATTAGGCTTGATGCAAAGACAACTGGATGAAATGCAGCACAAGCAGAAAATGAGAGGTCACAGTAGAGTATCTAATTGTCTCCTCTGGCCTTAATTTCTAAGAAACTGTTAGATTTTGTAATGGGTCACATCCCCAGCTGTCAGAAATTGGCATAGAGCTTCTGATTTGAGCTATTTCTGGCATATTAATAATACAATGTTTCCTCTTGTTAAATACTCTGAGTACATTACTACAGCTACCATTGATAATCATTTCACTGGAAATCTCTTCAGGTTTAGAGTGTAATAATAAATTTTGGTTTTAGATAAAGTTAATGTGCTGATCCAGCATTTGGTTTCAGTTATTAAAACAAGGAATACTGTGCTTGTTGACAAGATTTGTAATGAAGAGTCTACCACAAATGTACTTTTTTTTGTCTTTTTCTAAAATACCTTCTTGAATAGAACCTGTCTGATTAAATGTATATAACATTCGTTACTAAAATTAGAAACAATGAAATTGAATAATTAATGTCATTAAGTCAAATGCTGTTTGCTCTAGTCTCTCGGAAATTTTTCACACAATGCTTGTAATCTGTGCCCATATACCTAACCATTTTTTTAAATTTAAACGAATAAGAGAGAAACTCGAAAGTCAAAGGCCTCTGTCTGATTTCAGTAAGAGAGTTAAATTAATGATGCATGAGAAGCAATATTGGCTTTGTAACCAAGGCAGAAACCAAGCAATTTTAGTGTTTTTTAATTCATGTCTCCATTACACTGAGTGTCTTGGCACCTAATCATCATGCTGTAGAGAAGCTAGAGATTGGTTCAAGTGATATAGATCTGTTAAAGGAATTTTTACATTGTTTGAACTAAAATTAAGCATCTATGTATTCAATTTCTTAATGAAAGGTCTGTCCCAACTCTGAGATGTGGATTGGAGATTTTAAAGATTATTATAGGGACTGTGGAAGATCATCTCCCTCCAGCAAAGGAGAAAACACAGTAACTGAAAGTAGATCGGTCATACAGATGACTGACCTCTGTATCTGTGTGGAAGAAGAACATATTCTTGTCATCCAGCATATACATCTTATACTGAGCTCTAATTCAGGTCTGTGCTCAGCTACAGAGTTACTGACCATTTCTCTTAGACACAAATTTGAGAATAGCCCGTTTGGGTTCTCAGTGTCCTTTAGCACGGGGCCAAGGTGCTATCTTTGTACAGTGGGAATCACCCAGACATGTGATGCTTCTTCAACCAACCACCTGCATCCTCTGCCTTTCCAAGAGGGCTGCCAGTATTGCCTATGGTGAGACCAGCAGGTATTCGAAGGCTCCCTAAGTGGGCTGCCTCATACTGGGTGGACCTGACAGCTGAAGGTAGTGGCAACCTATGGGCAGTACTTGGTATGCCAGCCTGTTGGGGAAGGCAACAAGTGTTGGGTTTGCCACAGGGTGAATATCACACAATGATGTCTTCTTTTAAAGTATATAAAAAATATCCTGATTTATTTATAGGTGGCAGGAGAGTTCTAGATGGAAAAATAATCACTTACAGACTCCTTTGGCATAAATCAAAGCCTATCAGCTTTGTAACATATAAAGCATTGAAATGCATTTTGAGACAATCCCAAAACTAAAACATCTGCTGTTTTTCACAGATGTTTTGGAAAGGAGACTTATGTAGGAGTTTCGTATAGTATTTGAGGAAGAACCAAGATACGTGTACCTTGGCAAGAGTTTCACAGATTTCAGATTTGCTTGATGTTGAAGTGAAACATGTGAGATATAAGCAAACCAAAACCGAATGATAATTCTGGAACAAATCTTTCTTTAACTGGAGTTACCTAGCTTGTCAGAATTCTGACTGAGACCATTGCTACTGTAAGACTAACTGCTGGATTACAGAAAAGAAATTGTTGACCTTAATCCAGTTTCTGTTAGACACATTCCCAAAACTCTGCCAAGCTGGCATCTTTGTAGTCACTCTCAAAGATAAGGTCAATAACTGAAAGAGCAAGGGGATTGAATTTCCCAAAGTGAATATGAAAAGAATTGTGTCAGGCATATTCTCAAACTTGAGAAAAGGGAAAAAAATTTATACAGCAACTTGCCAGAAGCTAAAAATATCCTTGGAAAATCAGCTCCTGCCTGCTCCAGATCTCAGCCAAGAGCAGTGAAAAATACGTATCTGGTCTGGAAAAGTGGTGGAATTGGATGCTGTTTGCCTAGCAAAGATTTAGGCTAGTTCAAGGAAGAAAGAAGTGTTACTCTTCTGTCATTCTCTTAAACAGAAATTGGGCTTTTGATCTATTTTTTAAATACAAGCTGTGGGTTAAAAATAAAAAAAAAAAAAAAATTAAGAAGAAGTGCTTGGCCACTGCTGAGATGGGTCCTAAACAAATCAGCTAATTAAAAATAAGATGTATTTCTATAGATAATATTATTGGAGAGACAGCAATGAACTTTTAAATTCAGTTGAGTAAGAATGTTACAAGAGAGTGTTAGACTGGCATGATGTGTGTAGTCAGCAGAGGAGCTACCTAGAACTGAAAAATGAAATAGTCCCTAGAAGTCATTTGAGTGACACCCTCACATGGGCTAGGGAAGCAGATGATAAAAATGCTTAAACCCCAATTGTTACCTTAGGAGTAATTTCACCTTCTCAGTGGTTTGTTGTGGTTTTTATTCCATTTTGTCTCTGAAAAAACCCAACCGTTAAAAATCACCTTAGGCTTTTAAAAACAACAGCAGTATTATTTTCTGAAAAGGAGCTTAAAATATTGTGTAAATTGTAACATGGATATCAAAGCAGAAATATCCAAATCAGAATAATTCCATTCTGGTTAAATCTGAAATAGAAAAACACAAAAGCCTCTGTTTTGACCTTACCAAAGTTCTTTCTTCCCCTTAAGTGTTTTACTGCCACAAGAATTTATTGAAATTGACATATTCTTGCAGAATATGTAGATTTTGACAAAACTGGCCTTTTTTCTAGATGAAAGGAAAGGTCGCAGGAGGATTTTGCCCGGTGCTAGTGAGCAGTACTCTGCCTTGTATACAGTGCATGTCAAGACCTTCCGAAGACTCAATGCCACATGACTATCAGGAATCAGGGATACAACATGATCCTTTGCTGTTGTATGCCCTACTCATTTGATGGCAGGACATAGGGCAATGAAGACATAGCTTCATGTTTTTAGTGCATTCTTCTGACCTTCCCTGTGAATACGCTGTCAGTGTTGACGCTAATGCAACTCAGATGCTTCATCCTGAACATTTGCCTTTTTTTCAAAGGAAGGATATTAATATCTTGGGATTCCTATTCTGTAAAATCATCACAGTTGGAAAGGCTTTCCTTCCTAATTTGGGCCGTAGAACATGTTTTCCCAATTACCTCCAGCCACATGGAGTCACCTAACTAGTGAGTACAGCGACACTATTTCTTCCCTCATGAAGATAAGGCATTACCCTCCTTGCAATAAAACACTTTTTTGGCCTTATTTGTTAAATGATACTAGATTGCTTAGAATCATTTATATATTTAGCACTCCCCTAATCCTTGTTTCACATCAAACTTAGTTGGTAATGAGTTGGTGTTTTCTTCTGTATTGTTGCTAAGAACGTATCAGAGAGCACAGGGCCCAAAACCAATTCCTGAGTAATATCACTGTGAGTATATACATGATGTATTTGTTCACATTCTCTCATTTATTATAAAAGCTAGCACTTTTTTAACATACTTAAATTTGGCATTGTTTTGCTTTTATGTTGTGTGGGACTAAGTAGCCTTGCAGAAATACCTAAACATATTAGCACGATACTGTTACCTTTATAATTTATTTTGAGTTTCAAAATAATATTCCTTTAATAGCCTAGCAGATAGTTTTGGTTTTGAGCATGTAACTGGATAGGTATTTGTTAGTTATAGTTTAGTATTTAAATGTCCTATTCTATTATCCAAACTGAATACAATAACAGTTTATCAACAGGACAGAACTCATCTTTATTGTTAATGCCAAAATATCTTGAGAATCTAGATTGCCAATTTTTGTGGTGGAATCACTCCCCATTACTCCCCTCCCTTCTCATGGTGAAAGGACACACTGTGAAATAAATAGAATGGTACATTGGCAATGAAAATTGGTAAATAATTGCAGAGCACCGATGTTGTTATGTATTACACTATACTAGCAATAGCTTTCAGTATCACAGCATCTTTTCTGAGCAAAATATTTTGTGTTTTGCAGAACACAATATAGATATAATTATCTTTCATTATTCACTATTCCAGGGAGAAAACTATAGCATACTACCCTCTAAGTAGTAGCTATGTAGCCTTTATCATGTCAGTTCTGTTGAATAATTTCTCTTACATTTGGTTAAGGAAATACATTATCTTTTGACATTACAAGGGATGGTAATGCAGAAGGAAGTGAGAACTGAATCTTTCCTAGTATTTTAAAAGAATATGGGTAGACAAATAGTTTTTTAAAAATAGATAATTAAAATAATATTTTTTACTCATCACTTTTTTCCTCATGAATATATTCTCACATTCTGTCCAACACCAAACCTAAAGAAATACTATTCCTTTTTTTTCTGAAAATAATTTAATGTTTGTAAACAGTCACAGGGAGACCAGACAAACTAAGTAAATGAATGGTTCATTGGCCACCTCTTCAGCAGTCACAGGGCTCAGACAGCTTTTCAGGAAGGACAGCAATACTACCAGACTTTCTTCGATCAGGATCGTCACTTCACAGAAAGCTGTGCAAATCTTCCCAGAGATTTCTGAAAGTCCTTGATACCTGAGAAGTCTACATTTTCCATGCATGGTGGTAATTTTGCATAGGTAATCATCTGGCTAATTGTGTCACTGAATTGCATTTGAAAAAGATTACATTAATAGATTCTTTCTCATTCTGATTGCTCATTTTCTATAATGTGTGTTTTCCTTCTTGTTGTTTTAAATGCTGAAAACATTGTTCATGAATAGTGCTTCAGTTATCAGCTCTGGAAATGGGACTCCTCTGTCTCAGAGGCTTGTTGTGATGGGCCTTACTCTGCAGGTCATGTGCAGTGTGGAATTAATCCAAACACAGACATGCATAGGAGACACAAAGTAGGACCTTCTGAAGCTAGTGTGGCATCAAACCAACTTGATAGTTGCTTTTTACCTGCATGCATTCAGTAGCTGCTTTACTGGGTATTAGTTATAAAAATATACTAAGTGCTAACTCACACAGGAACATCACCACAGTATTTCTTCACTCAGAAGCTTGTATGATTCACAGCACCTGCAAAAAAGAACCTACAGAGTCATACATTTCTAGCTGGGATTTGAGCCAAGGCAGAAATAGAAGGCTTAGCTGATGAGAATGAGGATTTAGGATTCTTTTCCAACTGTAATTAATTATGAGTCCTTTCTTTTACTTCAGCGGGCAGTGGATCAGGACCTGTCAGACAGAAGGGAATTATTTTAACTCTGCCAGTCAAAGGCAGAATCTTAATAAGCAGTTTTCACAATAAAGAAAAAAACTTTGATTATCATTCAAGAGAAAAGCACCACAAACCAAGAACAGCTCGTTGCCTATTATCTTCCTTGTTCCACCTTCTAACAGGAAAACATTGTATTTTGTTATAAAGAAATTTGTTGCTTAAGTTACTTTAAATCACCCGCTTTTACTGCCTTTAGACTTATCATGAATGAACACAAATAAAAAAGATAATAAGCGGAGAAAAGTGAACCGTTTCAAGACTGATGAAACTAATGAAGTTTTCCTTAAGAATTTGTGTCCTGTAGTTAGATTTTCTAAGAATGTGTGAGCTCTGGACTAAAGCTTGTCCTATATATGGGCTGTTCATAAACATACTTTGTGGTATGGATTCTGTAGTTTCCACTAAGGACTGTAGCTAGGTCTTCACCTGGCGGCCTATTTTCACAGAAGTTGTAGGAACTTAACTTTTTTTCACACAGCCAACTGGATCAAAATCTATTAGGATGGCAGTATTCCAATTCCTTGCATTCTTTTGCATTCTTGATTCTACCTTCACATGTACACACATCATACAACTGAGTAAGATACATTTCCATAGGACACTAGATCAGAAAGCATAATAAATTTCATATTGTTGAATTACTATTTTCAGTAGAAATAGAATGACAATTTGTTGTGAAAACCTCTTTTTAGCACAACATCTGTAGAGAATAGAAAGCAGCTATACAGAGTACATTACCAGTAATCTGCTTTGGAAGCACCAATCTAGAAGTACAGTTACAGTATGTATTGGTATTTTATGAAATATGTGGTCTCAAATATATTATATGGCATATATTAGGACAACCCTCAATTTCTAGCAGTGATAGTTCTGAAGATCTTTGTGGTATTTTATTTTTTAACCATGTGTTTGACATCACCAGACTAATCCAGATAAACTGTCACATAATTTCAGATCACAATATTTCTAGGTTATCGCTGAACTGAACAAAATTGCCTGGATTACCCTGTATTGCAAAATACACTTTCTTGAAATATATTCAACTAGATGGCAATTGAGTCGGACTTAGGTTGATGCCATATCACTGATTTATGGACCAGATGCTAAAATAATAGGACAGGAAAGTAAACATGTTTGTCAAAAATTATAAAGCCTTCTCTCTGCTATTGAAATTTTTTTCAATATTTTTGGAAAATAAAATAATTCATAATGGTGATGCTAGAAAACATTCCTTTCATTCTAATAAAAGGCCTGCAGAAAAGATAGGCAAAAGCTGTAATAGCATTCTTGGCAACAACACCAACCATTCCACATGTATTCTGAATCAGACTTAATTTGAATTAAATAGAAATAAAAACTATTTACCATTGCACCCTAATGACTATAATTTTCTCTCAAGCTGTTACTTACAGACAAAGTATGCTGCACCTTTAAAATAGTCTCTTCCTTGTTTTTCTGTCTAGGGGACAAAGTTTTGGTGCATGCATTTTTAATCACTAGATAAAAAATTATAGACTCCACTGGAAAGGCTAATACAAAAGTAAAACAGAAAAATCAATTTTTCCTGTCATGATGAAGGAATTCTCAATTTATATTTTTTTCAACTGGCTGGGCCACTAATATCTGCAGCTAACAAAATGATACTACCCTGTCTCCTCTTATCCAATGGTGCTTAATTCCATCATGATAGCTGTACTAACCATTTAACTCACCAAATAGCTATTATCCTGCTCATTTAGTGTTGTAGCCAAAATACCTCCATTATAACCGCAAGTAGCTAAACTCTTCAGTGCCAGATGGTATACAAATTGGTCTCATCACAGAGATACGGATGTCATCACACACACAATTTGTCAGTATTATGACACCCCACACCCCCCCTGGTGAACTTAGCGTGACAGAGTTGTCTTATTTAATCTCCAACGTAGTGATTAATACGTATCAAAACCCACTACCATATAAAAATGTACTAATTAGCAGAAAATTAGCATTTCCTCATTGTCAGCAAATAAATACCCAACTTGAGAGTCTGTGTAGGGACCTGCTGGAAATTGATGCACATTAAAGATCAGATTAGCTTTCTGAGTGTAACTTTAGTGCATGTTAGTGAATTACTCCAAAGTGGCTTTGAATAGCTTCTCACCAAACACTGTAAACATTTGTTTGCTATGTAGGAACATTCAGCTATTCATGCCAAATGAACAAGAATAAATGACAGCCTACCCTATTCCATGCAAGTTCCTCTCTGCAAAAGATTTATCACTTAGACTTCATGTTCTTGTACATTAAAATTTCAGTAAATTACTTGGGGGAATTTCAAGACTAATGCATGATAGCAACAGAAGCTTTATCTTCAGGAAACAGCTAAATAACATTTTGTGTCATCTTTTATTTGACTGGCAAAACTTAACAGAGAAGACTTCAAAACAGTTAAAGAGTTTGCTGGCTTTAAAAATTTATTTCAAAATTCGATGTGTATCTTAGGCTGCAAAAGGTTTTCACAGAGAAAGATGGGTAAATGATATTCCCCCAATATTCTCAATTAGCATTTATCTGTCTGTTTTGAATGAAAAAGAGAAAAATCTTTTATAATCTTATCATAAAATAGGTGAAGTAAAAGACAGGAAATGTTCTTCTTTTTTTTTTATATACCAACATGCCTGGGAACACAGTATTTATCTGTTTGGCTCCCTAGTAAGAGTGTCCCTTTCATAACATGTACTTTCTCCAGCTAACTCGGATGCACTAGGTTCACTCTGCCATTCTTTCTGCCAACAAGACCTGAAGAGAATTACAGGTCTTAAGGGAAGGTGAATTTGATTCATTTCAGGATCCAGGGGTTTTCTCTCTTCCCAGTGCACTACACGTGTGACCACTGCCCATGGTTGTCCTTCTCCCCACCCACTTTGATCCCTCTTTTTCATTACACTTGCCTCCTCCCAGACACATAACCCACCAGTGATTACTTTTTCCCCTTTGATCCCAGTTTTGCGTTCCCTAATTTGTCATTTCTCATGTGATTACCAAAGATATCTTGGCCTTATATCATTACGGATGCAGTTACTTCAGATTCTACTCCTCAAAAGGATCCTAATACTGCTGTTTGAACTGGAGAGCTGGACTTCAGCTATTTCTCACTAACTCCCCTTTAATCACTTGAGAAATACAGCCATTCCCCATGGCACTATCTGTAACTTTTGACAGCTTTGCACTTTCTTTTTTATTACATGCAATTTATTACATGCAATTTTTTTACAGTCTCATTCGCTAGTGTGTTATATTTTGTTCAGCTAGCTAAACCTCAGGCCAGGGTCCAGTCATTTGTCTGCATACCTTAAACAGTTTCCTACTCTGATTTTCATGATTGTGCCTGAAACAGACAGTGTGGCTACCCCTCCTACACAGATGTTAACCATTACTTAGTTTGGAAGATACACCCTGCAAATGGAGAGGCACAAAACTAGCAACCAAAGACTACAAGAAGTTTGTATGAATTGTGGACCAAAATTTTGCCAATGTAGACTTTTTGTACAAGACCAGTTATGTAATCTGCCATTTTGGGTCCCTACAAAATGTGCATACTCTTTGATATGTGCAATTAACTGCACCTCAGTATCTCATCTTCCTAACTAATGATGGTTGGTTTGATGGTATGACTTACAAATGTTGCAGTCGCTGCTCCCACCAGAAGTGAGGCAAAATTGTCATTGTTCATAAAACTTGTTCTTACAGGGCGCCTTTACGATCTTAGTTGTGGTAAGACACAGTGCATCGTGCAAGTTTGCAAAACTAGGTTCAGCAAGTCCTGTGGGTGGTGGGAGCTGTGGTCAGTTGCCTGCTGCTTTGGAGCTCTAACGGTGAATTTGTGGGGGAGGCAGGCATGGAATTCAGGGAAAAGTGTTAAATCTCTCTAAAACTAAATTGATTAGTGCTGTCTGTGAATGGTTTTAGGCTAAAAGATTCCTTACTGAAAAGTCCCTGTGTGTCTATTTTTTCTTCAAAAAGAATGAAAATGTTTATTTTGACTAAGAATCTCCTGTTTTGAAACATTTTCTTTTTAAGAAACAACATTTCTTAATGGACAGTCATCTGTATTTTCAAATCAAAGACCAGTGTAATATTTGGCTTAAAAAGACTTAAAAAAGTAAAGTTTAGGGATAGATTTTATTCTACATTGCAGAATTTTCCCAGGGGAAATGGGACTTCATGTCTTTTGAAACTGACATTTGAATATCACAACACCAAACTAGAATAAGAAATCAGAAGTGGGTTGGTAAAAATTGTTTAAACTACATAGATCCTTCACAACCTGGGGTTTATTTCATACCTTTTATGGGGGAACATGTTAAGGAAAGGAATTGTCTAAGATTTTGGTCATTCTCATGGTAGATTTAGCAATTGGAGAGGATTGATAATGATTCCATACAAGAAAAGATTTTTTCACCAAAATCTTCCAGGCAGAGAGAAAGGTTTCTGTTTGTAGCCACATTTTCTCTTTCTGCTCATTGAAAATGTTCTTTTGGTATCAGTGGGGTTTCTTGCACTGAAATAATTCTGGAGTGTACACCATGTTTTTAAGCTATTTTTCCTTGCTGCAATTATTCTGGACTTAAGTTACAGAATATTTGAGGTTTAAAATGTTTGATAAAATAGATTATTTTCTCACATCCCAGAACTGATTAAATATGATCTCCGTAAACAGATTTCAGTTTCTTAAAACTAGTATTGTATTTTTATGGCAACCTCCACTGCACGTTTGATAATAAGAATGAGAGCCCTGAACAGTATCACAACAGGCTCTTAAAAATCGAACAGACCTGTGGCTGAAGGTTCGGGATATACATGTACTCAGATAAGATACAATTAATATAATAGTTCTGTAGCACGATTGACCAGAATCCTATCTCTGTTTTGCACAGGGGGTTGTATAAAGTGCTAAAACTGATTAGGGGAAAGCAGTGTGTTAATTATACTAAAATGAAGTCACTATTCTCTTGGTAAAACTGCTTCTGTGCTAAGGGGAAAACAGGAGTCAAATTCTAGGAATATAATTACAAAGATACCATTTTTATTTCTAGACAAGTGGTAAGATTAAATTCTGCTACGATTTAGAGATCTATAATTGAAACTGGAAATTCTGCTATCGACTTAAGTGAAGGTGACTAAAGATTCCTGATAATTTTTTTTTCATTCCTTTCCTTCTGTGAAAAATATAGTACATATGATTCTTAAAATTTTATTTCTGTCATAACTCTGTCCACAGGAGGCATGGGAATATGCTGTGGAAAAACAATCCTTTCTTTTTCATCTCATTACTGTTCACAGTGCTATTTATTTTTTTTTTTTCATTTTTAATTGTGTTGGGAGTATGACCATTACTTTTTCTCTACCCAGATAAATGAATGATTGAGCTCTCACAAGCTTTTTGAGACAACAATAAACTCCTATATTTTCTACCTTAATACTAATAATTGTAAGGAATATTTGTAAATATTCGGTCCACAAGACTTAGAAGTCAATAGGACTCCTGATTCCTAATTTGGAACATCTTAATCCCAAAAAACTGAGAAAAAAAATGGAAGCCATGCAAATGCTTTAGTATTGACATGTTACTTTTGGCCGTATTTCTTAAAAGAGTTCAGACTATTGATCACTAAAAGGTGCTCTCTTTTATAAATTGTAACCTGAATCAATGTGTACCACTTAATAGTTTTCTGATTACCTGATGTTGAATACAGCAGCTGCATATTAATTAAACATGAGGTAAATGTGTTTCAAGCATAAAGTGTGTGTGAGGGAGTAGGGAAAATAAATTACTGACTCCATAGCTGAGAAGTCTCAAAGGAACAGAGATTTTGTACGTACCCGTCATGGTTTAAGAATTTTGGCATATGACTCTTGTCTGCCCGTAGATAACATTATCTACCACCTGCTTAAGTTCTTTTTGTTTCTCTGCAGTAACCTCTAGCAACCCGGTATCAGATGTTGCTATCTGAAATACGTAGTTCCCATGACTGTAATCTTTAAGAATGCCATAATTTTAAAACATTTTTTCTTAAATACTGTTTTGATTGGGGAAATGCTACTGTCCACATACGTGAGAGCTCTTTATTTTATCTAACAGCTCTTAAAAGGACAATGTATAAGCAGAAAACAGACCTCCCTTCCTTTCTTTCTGGGTGAGTGTTCTCAACAATTTATGCAGCCGGGTAGCACTGTTTAGCACTTCTGTGGCCCCAAAACTCTTTATTCAAGTTCTCAAATAGACATTAGAAAAGATTGTCCTAGACTGCCTTATGGTACAGTGATTATGAAAAGATCAAAATCCCTCAGACAAGGAAACCTTAGAAGTAGGACCCCTGATCTTAATGCTCTCTTGCTACTTCACTATTGTAAAAAAGCTTACTCTAGTTGCAGCATTCACTGTGTGCTTCTGCTGAAGTCCTTTACATTCTGAAAAGTAAGATGTAGAGATGTATATTGTGAAGTCTTCAAGTAAGTAGATGGCTACTCATCCCAAAGATTACTGAATCACCCTACAAAAGTTGTCCATAGGTTCTGAAAGGAGACAAGATACACCTAGTTTCTTGGAATAACTTTTCAGAGGCACTGTCTCTCTGTTGGCTGGATGTGGACCAATTTCCTACATTACAAGTCACCCAGCAAAGACCCATTACCTAAATATTATAATGGTTAACTTAGAAGTTAGAGAAAGCCATTTCAATCTTCCTTCAGTAACACAACATAATGCAACAAATTTTCCTGTACCTGGCTTTCAGTGGTCCATGATATTGCCTACATAGATCAAAAAGTATACAAAGGAGGACCTACATAGCAATATAATGTGGAGATCAAAAGTAGGACATAAATCTCATTTCCATTTAGAGTCTAGGTACTTTATTCAGAACTTCATGCATTAGCTTCATGAGTACAGTACTTACTGGGGAAGATTCCCCAGCAAAGAGGCAAAATGCATTTCCCACCTGTTTGGACAGTGATTTATTTTGTAGGAAAAAAAAAAATTAAAAAGGATTCATTAGGACAGACAGAAAAGCATGGTTCTGTTGACTCAAAGACAGAAGTGACAGAAGACACCAATAGGGAGGGCAAAAATCTATATTCTACTATTCAGTACAGGGGGAAATTATATACTTTACATTACACATAGTGGACACAGTACTGAACCATTCTTGAAGCTCCCTTACTCCCATTTGAAGACTCTGATCATTAGGCCATAAATCTGTGTGAACGTAATTGTTTTCTTAAAAAACTTTAGTCTCCACTTCACTGAGGAATTCAAGTATGTACTTTAATTTTATGTTCACAAATTGCATTATTTAAGTTGTGTTTTGTTCTAATACTCACTTCTGCTGTGCTTAGTTTCATGCATACACAAAGGCTTTTTCTGTCTTCAGGGTTTTGGCCGTTTTTTTAACCATTGTTGAAAAAGTTTGCACCTCTGTGTGTGTTTCTAATGAGGTCAGTTGCCTCACTCTGCTGCCAGTGTAGCTTTTGTCCGTTCAGATTATCATCTAGTGCCTTTTCTATTTCTAACATGTATCATAGAATCATAGAATAGTTAGAGTTGGAAAGGACCTTAAGGATCATCTAATTCCAACCCCCCTGCCATGGGCAGGGACACCTCCCACTAGAACAGGTTGCTCAAAGCCTCATCCAGCCTGGTCTTCAACACTTCCAGGGATGGGGCATCCACAGCTTCTCTGGGCAACTTGTTCCCGTGTCTCACCACCCTCAGAGGAAAGAATTTCTTCCTAATATCTAATCTAAATCTACCCTCTTTCAGTTTAAAACCATTACCCCTTGTCCTATCCCTGCACTCCCTGATAAAGAGCCCCTCCCCATCTTTCCTGTAGGCCCCCTTCAGGTGCTGGAAGGCTGCTATAAGGTCTCCCCAGAGCCTTCTCTTCTCCAGGCTGAACAACCCCAACTCTCTCAGCCTGTCCTCATAGGAGAGCTGCGCAAGTCCTGTGATCATCTTCGCAGCCCTTCTCTGGACTTACTCCAGCAGATCCGTGTCCTTAT
>VYZM01020059.1:39059-49183 GCA_013398915.1 Dromas ardeola
CCAACACCCACAAGTCCTCTTCCCCCAGGTCCTCTTCGGGGCTGTTCTCAATCCATTCTCCATTCAACCTGTATTTGTGCTTGGGATTGCCTTGACCCAGGTGCAGGACCTTGGACTTGGCCTTGTTGAACTTCTTGAGGTTCACATGGGCCCACTTCTCAAGCCTGCCAAGGTCCCTCTGGAGGGCATCCCTCCCCTCCAGCATGTTGACCATGCCACACAGCTTGGTGTTGTCATCAAACTTGCTGAGGATGCAATCAATCCCACCTTTCATGTCACCAACAAAGTTGTTAAACACTACCAGTCCCAGTACCATCCCCTGAGGAACGACACTCGTCACTGGTCGCTACTTGGACATCGAGCCATTGACTGCAACCCTTTGAGTGTGGCCATCCTGCCAATTCCTTATCCACTGTGTGGCCCACCCATCAAATCCATGTGTCTCCAATTTAGAGACAAGGATGTCACATGGGACAGTGTCATATGGCTTTTTAATGATTGTATGAAAAAAAAAGGCCCAAATAATTCTTTACTAAAAGAAATGTGTGTCTTTTGGGGGTGAAGATATGGATGTTATTACAGTTGTTTTCGCTTTCTTATTCATCTAAATCTTCTGGTGGTGGATGTTTTGCTTCTGAAGTGTATGACTTTACCTCATGTGTAACCTGTTCATTTTTCAGCCTCCACAATTCTAACACTAGCAATTTCAAACTCCTTTCCCAACTTGGATTATTTCATTTTCAATGTCTTTTTATGAGTCTGTGATTGAATTAAGTATTGCTTATTGAATTGAATTTCCTCTATGAAAGAAGAATAGGTAGTTCACTGCCTAATGGCAGTATATACAATTCTTATTTCGTTGGTAAAAATAGATATTAATTTTTTAAGCTCGTTTAGAGAAGAGTTATTTCAATACCCACTTCTGTTTTCTCACAGTAATACTTTTTGGTCATCAAATATCTTCCATCTTCCTCTCATTCTTGTGTACACATTCTAGGTCTCAAATATCTCAAGAATTATTTGTATTAGGAGGATTCAACAGATCTGAGATATTTAGGACCTGATTCATAGAGGACATAGAATAAGATTTTTAGTAGGGCCTGTTGCGATAGAAGAAGGGGTAATGGTTTTAAACTAAAAGAGAGTAGATTTAGACTAGATATAAGGAAGGAACTTTTTAAGATGAGGGTAGTGAAACACTGACACAAGTTTCCCAGAGAGGTGGTAGATGCCCCATCCCTGGAAACATTCAAGGTCAAGTTGGACGGGGCTCTGAGCAACCTGGTCTAGTTGAAGATGTCCCTGCTCATTGCAGGGCAGTTGGACTAGATGACCTTTAAATGCCCCTTCCAACCCAAACTGTTCTATGATTCTATGATTCTAAGATCCAAAAGAAGGTTTCATGGCACTTGCAAGTTAGGCAGTCAATTAAGCTCAACAACATCCAACTCTGAGGCATCTGAACGAAGAGCTTTTTTTATCTATTTATATGAAATAATCATTAAATTCATATTTTTTCATAGGAAGAAGAACACAATCATGGACTTTTCTCCCCAGCATTTGCACACTCTTGCTGCCAAAACACTGTGACTGTGAGAAAACCATCGGTTCTTTGTGCTAGGTCCCAAACTGTGCCTGGGAATTGTTTAGGAGACTGATGGGGTCTGTTCTAAAAATAGAAAAGTGTAGACAGTTGCAATATTAGCTGGCACTGTCTAAGGTAACTTTACAGACAAAGGCAGAGAGCTTGGCCCTTCTAGAGCAAAGCAACAGTGAGACAGGGAAACATAAGTTAAAAAGTTTCCTCGGAAGTCATGCTACAGGCTACTAATTTGTGAGTCTATATTTGACAGATGTGCTATTTGAAATAATATTGAATTATTTTTCCCCAATGTAGCCTCTATCTTCTGGACTTGGCAATTTAAGTATTAAGTCCCTCTTTAAGCACTTAAATCTTATCTAAATAGATAACTTAAGCATTTCCCTATTTTATAGTAGGGGGCATACCTGTATAAGGGAAAAAGGAATAGCAAAAATCAGTCACGTAAAATGAAAGCCAAGTTCCTCCATGATACGTGGAATAAAAATAAGTGATGCCCCCTTATAGTCACATACAGATTGTTCATCACTAGTACTTTTTAAACAGTAGGCATTTTTTAAAATAAGTGATATTCTTTCTTTTAAGTAGAAGTAACTGAGAGAGAAACTACGTTTAAAAATCAAGTGAAATAATCCAGTGTTCTCTTTTGGCTTACAAAAAGTATGCATAACAGTCATGGCATAATTTTTAAGTTCTGACCTGAATATGTAATATAGCCTGTTCATTTGATAATATGTGGTACAATAGTCTAAGAGAAGAGAGGAAAGACAGGCATTTACACTTTTATCTTAGGAGTAGTTAGAAAAAAATGCAATCACTCTCTCTAAGCCCCGATAAAATAATGGAGAGGAAATAGGAAAGTCACAATTTTTGTTTAATTACCTATTTTTAAGTGCTTGTTATTTTAATAATCTCTGGAAAGAGCAGTAATATGTAGATGGTAGCCTACTAGATGTTGTCTTGCTAATCATGAAGACGACAGTGTTTATGTCTGTGTATCATCACCAGCAGGTGCAAATGCTTATGTAAAAGCAAGAACCAGATCATAATTTAGCAGATATAATTTCAGATAACTCTGCATAAACCTTGGCTCTGTATTTACTGTCTTGATAATACTTCCTGTGTTTTCACCAACACATGAACAGAGAAGGAATGAGGATGCCATTTCTTCTTTTGAATATGCCTTTTAACCAGTGAGAAAGGTGACTTAGTTCAGTGCAGAGTTGTAAATTCTGTTTCAGAGATGCACTCAACTCAGTATTCAAAATTTACAGGTTCCTCCAATGTAAGTCTTTCTGACTGTATTTGGGAGCTACTTGTCAGCTTGCACAAATTTAAGACAACAGCAGTAGCAAATTGTGGCGGACATTGATGCAGAACCCGTACATTTAAATTTGATGATTAATTATACTTCTATTAACAAGCTGCAAAGCCAAAATACTAACACAAAAGTTCAGTTTTATGTTTTGACTATTATTTCTTTTTCAATTAAGATAATTTCCTTAAAATTAGTACTAGAGTTAGAACTTTTGGATAATGTTTTTTAAAAAAACAGACATATATAAAAGCATGTTAAAAATAATTTTGTGAGCTATATTTTACACTAATTTAGTGTCTCTGAAAGTTGCTGGATAAATAAACTATAATATCAAGATTTTGTCTTACCGAGCCAGGAGAATAGAGGAAGGAACGACAATACAGCTTTTGGCTTGTGCTGCTCTTATGCCTTTGGACTGATTTGGGATAGGAGATTTCAGTTTCCTTTTGGGGTTAGATCCCTAGTAGCTTATGGCAGAAACATAAGCTTTCCGTTCGCTTTTCACAGTCTGCCTTGGATCAGATACTGTATACTTGGCAACTAAGGCGCCAGCTGATGAGTTGTAATTTTACATTGTTGCTACCGTTGTTCAAGACTTTGGTAAAGCAGAAACAAAGACAAAACATGAGTATATTATTTTATATTAATACAGGAAAAAATACATGTTATCAATGCTGAATTAACCAATAAACTTACAATTTTTGCAGTATTTATGGAAAACCTTCTAGAAGAAGTTAAAACACACAAGAAGTTGTGTGTTTTCTCCTCTGGGTAAAAAGGAAAAACATCTCAGAGAAGGTGAAGGTGCTGAGCATAAATATCAGAAATGCATCAAAGAAAGAATGTTTGGGTAATGGCTTATAACAAAATCTCTAGGGACAAGGAGTTCTCTGGTTTCTTGTAGTATTTGCCACCTAAGCAAAACAAGAACCAATTTTATCATACCAAAAGAAATATCTTTAATCATATTAAAGACCTATGATCTTGTATATTTGTGGCCTCTTTTTATGGCACAGTTAAGCAATTAAAGAGTGGTTTGGGCTTTCTTAAGCTTATAGTTTCTCATTAAAAATGTAAATAAATTGCTTCCCTTGAAGTAAGGAAAGCAGATTAATGCTCACACGTAGTTTGTATACCAGCATTTGTTTATACAGACTAATGAAATATCTTAAATGACAGCAAAAATACCCCATTTCAGTATGCAAACATACATCAAAAACTTACACCTGTCATCTAGTCTGATCAAGGCAGCTGCAAAAATAAAAGGATCTGTTTTTGAAACCTAACAATCACAAAGAACACAAGAGCTGAGTAAGAGTGTATATGATGCCACGATGACACAGGCTTTGCTGTCTTTTTCTTAATTAATCAGTCTATTGTCATATTTTAGAAAATTCTATGCAGTTTACTTTTATCCTGAGCCAGTACCTGGATTTTGAATTTTCAAAGTGTGTTAGTTAGGATTGTAACCACTTCGTGCTCGTACATCGCGAAGTCTGAAATAACTGAAATCAGTAGGTAAAGAAAAATAAGGAAATGTCCAGACTTTTCTCATTTTCTTTTTCTCTAGAGTACATTTAAAGATTATCTGCTCCTCTCTGTTTCCACTGAAAAGCTTATCTGTGTTTCTTGTTTGACTAGTTACACATCTTCTTTTCTATCTCCTTTTACTTTGAGTTCTTATAAATGCTAACAGAAAATCACTTACTGTGTCAATAACTTTGACCAAGCCCTCCTCTGTAGACTCATTTTTCCTTCCTTTTCTCATTGTGAACTGAAAGTTCACATTCTGTCTTTCAGACTGGCATTTACCTAATTTTCTGTCTTTCTCACTTCTGCTTTTCCCAGCTAAGAAAATTTCTCTTCCATTGCAGATCCTCATCTCATCCCATGTGTTCTCCTTCAAGGAGTTCCTTACAGAAGCATGTACTTGCTCCCTCCTTCAGCACAGGTCCATGTACCCTCACCTCAGCGCCCTTCAAGTATTTGTTTCAGAAGTCCTTATTCCATCACTCCTCATAGGATAGATAGCAGGGAGAAAGAAAGGGAGGAAGAGTACAGAGGGGTAAGTATCATTCACCATGAGCAATTATTGTAATTTTATTCAAAGAGTTCCCCGACATTTTTTACCTTTTGCAATACTTGATTAACTTCAAGCAAAGGAAACAAACAAACATGAGATCAAGAAATAGCGTAATTCCTGTAAATACTAATAAAATACCTCTGGAGATAACAAAATGGGTACTTGACTTCATACTGTGTTTGAGTACGTGTTCAACTTCTTGCTCATATTTCTATATTCCTGCTCAAATCATAAAGTCTTCTAGGTAGGTATTTCACATTCAAACATCCATGTAAAGACTGCAAAGCCCTTAGCACACTGTGGTATTTAAGACAGATTGGAATATGCTCTGTTCATTTTCAACCTGCAGCTGTGCTTAAGAGATTGTGCTTGAGCTTTGTTTTGGTTTAGAATTTTCCTTTTTTACGGCAGAGGCACAAGCAGAATAAATATACAGGTTAGACTTGTTAGATGAGGAGGACAAAAGAGACATTGGAGGGATGCATTTTGTGAAATGGGTATTGATTTGGTAATAACCTGTTTTAATTGCACGGTAGAAGGAAAAGGAACACAATTATTGTTCTGTGGGCAAAGAAATGCCTTTTTATGTTTGGAAACAATTCCTAACACAGAAAAAAATATAAAATTTTATGAGCATCTCTTCAAGGGATTTAAATGCAAATTAACCCTGATGTATTCTACATATGTTTCATGCCACATAACAAAACCTACTATTAGAGAAAAATGCACTAGAAGAGCTGCTTTAGCCTTCAAAAACCAGCTAATCAGGTATCACAGCAGTGGAGATTAATCAAAGATTCTTTAATTGCTAGTTAACTGGACTTTATGTTGTGAAATATATTGTATTACTCAGTTGTAGTAAGCCGACTGAGAAAAAAAGACCGCTGTGGTTTAACAGGATACAGATTTTTTTTTTTAATGAGGCTGAAATGAGATGTAAAAAAAATATCTGGGGGCTGTGGTTTCAATAGGAGGCAACTTACCTCACTTCTGTCTTTTCTTTTCTCTTGTTATCCTGAAAGTTCACACCAGCAGGGTTGCCGTGTGGGTACAGAACAAGATAATTGGTCTAAAATAAGGTGGTTCAGTGCTTCTTAAAAGCTGCTCTGCAACCAAAGACACCATACTGCCAGCAAACATTAGCATGCGTTTCAGAGCTAAACAGAGATTACAGCTCTGTGAATTAGAACTGGCGGACTCAATTTGGGCATAAGTGCTAGAAAGCTAAGCAGGGCATTTTCTGCAGCAGTTCTTTTGGATGTGATACGGTGTCCTTTAGATACTACTGGCTATTTTTGGTTTTGGTGTGTTTGGAGAAAGCTGGATCACTGTCTTTTTCCTTCCTCTGTTACATGATGTTGCTCACTGTGAAACTGGAAAGAGACAAAGCCAAATTCAGAGGTGATTAAATCTCACGTACAAATGCATCTTGCTGAATTTTGGCCTTTCCTATAATACCTGTGGGCACAGCAAGATATCAAAGGGTGTTTTGTGGTATCATTTCTTTCCTCCTTTCCTATTTAATTGGAAACCAAAAGCATAATTTATAGTCAATGTGCACTACCACTAATGCTCTGTAATTCATGCAAAATTGACTTCTGCTATGATGGTTCCTTTGAAAGCTACCATGCAATAATTGTTCAAACGGTATATGTGCAGGAGTAATATACAAATGTTACCATTATGCTTTAATTACTTAATATAAGGAAGGCAACAAAACCACAGTCAATTGTATGTATTTTGTGACTCTTACTATTACAGTAATTTTTACTGTAGAACTGCACACAAAAGGAGTGGAACGCGTAGGTCACATAGCAGTGGCATGTATCACTCGGGTATTACTTCTTTGGAGAACATCTATTTCTTCCCATCTAAGTGCTGTAGCCTGTCAAGTTTCTTTAAATATATCTCACTCTAAACTCTTTTAATTATAAGATCTACAGTACTAGTTTTGCCTTTTAAAAAACATTTTGTACTAAAAATTAATGTCAATTATTTTTCTTCATACTTCACAGTTTACCAAATTCTTGAATTCATCTATGTTACGCTTTCGGAGCTTAGGCATGTATCGTAGAATAGTTTGGGTTGGAAGGGACCTTTAAAGGTCACCTAGTCCAACCCCCCTGCCATGAGCAGGGACATCTTCCACTAGATCAGGTTGCTCAGAGCCTCATCCAACCTGACCTTGAATGCTTCCAGGGATGGGGCATCTACCACCTCTCTGGGCAACTTGTGCCAGTATTTTACTGTCCTCATTGCAAAAAAATTATCCCTTATATCTAGTCTAAATCTACCCTCTTTTAGTTTAAAGCTGCTACCTCTTGTCCTATCACAACAGGCCCTGCTAAAAAGTTTGTCCCCTTCTTTCCTGTACTAGGGTACAACAGATATGGTTAAAAGGTTAAAAGGTTAAAAGATTGAAAATTTATACCTGTATCAACATTTCCCATTGATTAACTAAGTGGCCTGATTGCAATATATGAATTTTACTGATGAACATGAAACTGAAATCATTGCCAGGTTAATAATTTAAGAGCCTCAATCCCCTTTATGAGTGTGCACATGGAAATGTGAACAGCTTATACAAACTATGACTGTAGTAATAAGCATGTCCATAAGACATTCAGACTATATTGGAGAACCAAGAAGATGGGCATGGAAGTGTCTTAAACAAAAGAAAATGCTGGCTGGGATTTCTAACAGGGTTGTGATGAAGAAGCAGATGGGAAAGAGATTATCTGATTTTTTGAGGCTATGGCTGCTTAAATGAATCAAGAATCTAGTTAGTAAATATTCACCCATTAACTTTTTGTGCAAAATTGTTAAAAGCAGGCATTAACTTTCTAGAACCAGAAGGACTGTGTATGGACAGCTGGATCCAGCAAGTAGCTGTCTGCTCTCAATTGCTAAGGAAAGCAATAGAAATTTATAGTACTTTACATTTCCTAGGGTGAATGTGGAAGTATCTTTTAATTTTCTACTGGAAGAATAAAATAGAGGCACAACAAGTCCCACAATAAGAACTGAGTCCACTACGAACACAGTTTCCGGCTATACTCAACCCAAACTAAAATGCAGAAATTAAGGAATCTAAGTAGCACTCACAAATGTTGCCTTTGTCAATATATTGTTCATTCAGAGTTTTCTATTTACATTTTGCACCGTTTATATTAAATCTCACTCCAGTTAAATGATTGTCAGAGGTAGATTAAAAGTAAATAGTTTGTGGCTCAAACACCCCTGAGAAGCTGTTCTCATGATTCTCATGCAGACCTTATTCTCTCTTCTCCCAGTTTCTTAGTCTTTTTTTTTCTAATCAGACCGACCAGTCCACAAGTGGTCAGTTATCAATATGTGGAAGTATCCTGGAAAGCTAATATTTATTACCAGATTGTTGCCAATTCAAGCTTTTATATGCTCTTTCAGCAATTATTAGATTAAAAGATTAATGTATAAATAGTCAAAGTACAAAGTTACTTCCCATGTCCCCCCAGTAAGGTTTTAAGCATCCTTCAAACGCAGGAGAAATCTTCCTTTCCCCAGCTATAAGTCTATGAAGCTTACTTTTAAAAATAATTTAATCCTACTGATATAGTAAGTGATCATCCTCACTTTCACTAGTTCTCAACCAAGTGTCTTTAAGAGCTCGACAGCTGCAAGCAGATAATACAGTAGCTACTGACCGCTTCTTCATTTTCTTCTTTCTTATGCTTCAGTATTTTTAGTTCTGCATCTTCACTTTTACTTTTGTACAAAATAGCATTAGCGCTGTATACCCACAGATGGAATGAATTCTCTTTTCTTTCTGAGTTAATGTAATAAATACTTGGGGCTTTAATTTTTGGTAATTAAAATCTTATTCATATTACATAACAAAGTGAGATTTTTTTGAAAATACACCAATGCATTGGCTGAGTACATTGAATATTTTCAGTAGAAATAAAACAAAACCCACTAGCTGATCCAATGCACTTTGACTGATAGAAAAGGCACTTTTCAGCTTATAAAGACAAATTAAAATACTAAATCTATTTCAGAAAGTAAGTAGATTTATTTCAGCTTCAATTTTTTCTTTTATTAGGGTTCAGAATAAAATATGAAAATTTTGAAAAGGTCTATAAAATGAAATTCAAAGGGAAAGGATTTTGTTTCATAATATATTTTAAGACAAAGTGCCAGGGTCTTATGTAATGAGACTTTGATTATTATATTTTAAAACCAAAGATATCATAACACTCCCTAGTGTTTACGTTCTAGCAACTCAATATTTTAATGTGGAAAAGTCTTCCATTGCAGAATTTATGGATAACTAACTGCAAAATTCTTTTGTGATGTTTGAGGAAAATTGTTTGCTACATGGGGACAACCTCTGCCTCCCCCCAGCAGTTCCAAGAGAAGTACATGGGAGAAAACTTTATTTTTCACACTTATGGCAGCTACTGTCCTATAACTCAAGCTGAAGCTTTCAAGGGAGAAGCTGTAGGATAAAGACTAATGTGTGGGCTGAGAAATTAAGTCAGAGAGGTAATTGCTTTCAGGCAAGCATCTCAGATCCTAAGATTCCTGCACAGTTTACAATGAAAAAATAAACAGATTTTTAGAACTTAAAAGACATACAGTTGCAGTGCTGCAATGCACTGCGTGGACGCAAGAGATACAAATGTAGCATGAATAGTGATATGGATAGTTTTAACGTTTCAGCATAATGGTGAGTTTGTAGGTACAGAGCTGATATGTTTATACAATTTTCTTCTTCATCAACTCTGAATGGAGAACATTGTACACTCAGATTTCAGAGTATCTTTTGACTTGAACAGTGAACTGTTACTTTGATTTTGTCTCTTTTTTGTTTGGTTGGTTTTGTTTTGTTTGGTTTTGTTTTGTTTTTATTTATTTTTATTTTTATTTTTATTTTTATTTTTATTTTATTTTGTTTTTTTTGGGAGGAAGTGAGACAGAATGAAGAAAATAATTTCACATTGTTTATTTTGGGGATTTGCACTTCGAAAGCTGTTTCTGAAAAACCATTGGAACTGGGTCATGTCATTCATTTGCACTTCCAAATCCCCTCCCCATGATTTCCAGAGCAGTAGATGCCTTTCCAGCTGTACACCACATAGTTA
>VYZM01020059.1:49574-65618 GCA_013398915.1 Dromas ardeola
CCCCCCTTTTTTTTTTTACTTTATTTTATCTCTTTGCCTTTTGAAGTTGGGAATCTGTATTAGCCTCTTGCCATTTTTTCTAGGTGTTCCCACCATAAGAAGTTGTGCATGTTTTCTGTCTCCCTTTCCTAAGCTCCCTCATTCTCCCAGCCCAGGAAAAACACCTAATTCTCCTGCATCTTCTTACCTTCTCTTCTTTTCAGGACATGTCATGGGCTCTGTGAGAACTTCATTTCCCCTATTCTACTATTCTTTCTACACAGGCAGAGTGTTATTTAGTTTACCAGTGCCTTAAATTTCAAGAGAATGATGGGCCGTTAGAAAGTTCTATGACCTACAGGCAATTACAAATACCCTTGCTAGGGTGTTAAATCCTTAACAACCATGACCATTACTTTTCCCCTTCTGATTTGCTTCTATGGTAATACGAGACTATCCATCATGTATGGCTCCATTGTTTTGGTGTTCCTTCACTGGTCATTAAATACCTTGCTCTGCTAAACATTGTCATTATTCTATTTTTTTTTTTGTCCTTCACCCTCTTCTTCCCCATATTTTCTTCAAAACATTCTTTAAGTTGGTCATTTTTTTCCATTGTAAGAACAACAATAGCATGGAGAACGCAGACAGTTGTCTACAATGAAATATTTATGCATCACACTGATGTCAGTGTAAATGCTGCGCCAACACAGCAACATCCCATTTGACTTTCTTCTGCATCTGTGCTGTTGAGCACAACTTCACTTAAGTGAAAACACTAACTTTATGCTCAGTTTCAGAATTTTCCTTTAAAAGCTTTCGTACACGATTGGTCCTTCCACTGTTTCTGAAAGTACAGGAGCTCCACATTTCTTGGCCAGGGGATATCAGCCATCTCCACAACAGAGGGAGAGGAATCCTGCAACAGCGTATGTTATAGCACAAAGCTGTGACATATGGGCAGCTCTGAGTGAGCTTGTTTAGGTATTAGAAGTACAGCGCAGCTCCCTGTTAAGGATAAATACCTAACTTCTCATCATCTTACTTTTTTTCCCAATTTAAACAGCGTGAACAAACGTTGTCTGATTTAATTGTGTGATTCAGTAAGGAGGTTTCATTAACACTTTCGTACTTTGATTGCATGTCTGAGAAACGATTACAGTCATCACCGGTTGCAATTCCAATGTTGTCTATACTCATGTCTGTAGTTTGGGGTCCTTTGCTTTCAACACACTGTCCCGTGACTGAGAGATCAACTGTCACACAATTTTCTCTGTGCTGTCTTAAACATTGACACAGAGCACTCATTGATCTCGTGGAGGTTTTCTACCACATATTAACTTTCCAAGTGATCTGTCAGGAATTCTGCCATATTATCCAGAGCACTTTATATCCACCTAATTACAAAATACTTAGGTTTTAGTTCTGCAGTAATAATGGCAAATTGTTGCATTGTGGGTTTCCTACTAGCATCCATAATGAGCTGATAAAAAACCCACCGCAGAGATGACATATTTTGACTACATAATATTAAAGCCAAAGCATAGTCTAATCTGATTTAAATAAATTTTCAGATTTATTCTATTTCTTTGTTATCAGCACAGTTTTTTGTAATTAAAATTATGTTATAATTGATACTCTGATCGCATTATGGTTCTGTTTTTCTCTAAGTATTGCTGAAAATTTCTACAGGCAATAGGAGAATGGAAAAAAAAAGAAGACCCTCTGAAAACACTTTAAAAACCCCACAACAAACCTCCTCGGCTGTTAAGCTACCATTACCAAATGTTCTGCCATTAAGAAATTGTCTAAAACCCTGTTTTTCTCCATCAGAACAGGATCTGTAAGCACTGTGTCTGCTAGAAAAGCAAGATGTGGGTGTTTTGGAAGGCTGAGTATGTGGGAGTTACTTATCCAGTAGTTTTCTGTTTTTTAGAACACTATTTTAGGGTTGAAAAGTTCACCCAACATATGTTTAGCAACGTGAAATACAGGCATTGCATTTTCTCAAACTTTCTTACTTTTACTACAGAAGCTTTCAAAGTATAAAAGCTTCAAATAATTTTTTTCCTTTTTGCAACATTCCTGCAACATGGGAGATGAATTTACTTTCTGCCCCACAAGTTGTCTCATATTTTAAATGTTCCCATCTGTCACACTGATGCATTTTTTCTGAAGGTTAGCTGCTTCTTTTTCTTTCTGTGTTTCATATGCCGCCTCTGTCTTAAATAGGAAAACATTGAATTGCCTTCTTTTGAAGATCCTGCTTTAGGTATTCCTGCTGTTCTATTGCTGAATTATAGATAGTTTATGGATTTTTTTCAGCATCACCACAGGCTGTGATCTTGTTTCATCTCACAAGCTAAATGGCATGGAGATTTATTATTTTATTTACTAAGTGCTAAAAAGGTTCCCACTTGGTCATATGCGGTATTTGGGTGGTAGATCTCAAAAGACAACGTGTATATAGCATTCACGAGAAGCTGATCTCGCATTCAAAACTAGTCTAGTGCTAGTGAAAAATTAACATATTTGATTTATATAGGTAATTGAGAAGTATAGTTTACAATGAACTCCATTTTATGTCTTTTTTTTCATCCATCCAAATACTGTATAGCTGCCATTTTTAGATGAAAAATATAATTGGGATCTTGAGTACCTTAGCAACTACAAATCTAGCACTTCAGAGGAACAGGATTATTTACCCTACCTAATGGACATATCCATTTGTCCGTTTGAATAGACTTTTTAATATTGTTTATGGCTCCTTCATTTTCATGTTATTATTAACTACTGTTTAGCATATTGCTATGTTTTGAATATTGTCAGCTTCGAATGATAGATCATAATTTTGAAACAAATGAAGTAATTCTAAAGATAAGGGGTTTTTCATTAAACCTCATGCATTTAAAATACCAAGGGTTTACACAATATGTTTTTCACTCTTAAGCATGGCCGTTACATTATTATTTAGTTCTTCTATGGTGTCATCTTCTTGTGAAATTGTATATTTTATTTATTCAAGGCCTTATGGCAGCTTTCACTAAAACTTCCTTATTTAAGAGAAAAATCAGATAGTCTTCTTGTAGAGGAGTCTCCTTTTCAGAATGCAATGACTCAGTTTAGCTATCAAAATCCCTTTGAAAACCTAATATACATTCTCATGAAGGACAACCTTGGACAATATTTTTTGAAATTAAGCCACAGTAAGCCATGTGATTCAATAGTTTGTATATTAAAAAAGTTATGTGTTGATAATATTTGCCTAAGGTTGTAAGATTTTGCATACGTTAACAAGCCTCTGTTCTGAATCCCTGTCTAATAATAACAGTATTTGACACTTGTTGAGTCTTGTTCTACAATGGTTGCTATGTATGCTAATGTTGGAATTTGCATGATTCTTTAATATTGCCATGCATATTTGTTAGGGAGCTAGACTTTGCAGATATAATAAATTGGCCACAATAGTGGCTTGAAATGGCTTGTTCTTCTTTATAAAATGTTTTTGACAACAATATTTTTACTGGGATGAAGGAAAATCCTGCAATTTATGCAATGACCATAATTCCAATTTGGTATTGGTATGAACATTATTCATCTCCTTTTCACCTGAGAATATTTTACATGCACTGTAATTTTGTATCATATTAATTTGAACAGAAGTCTGACACTGATGTCGAGGACTTTGGCCATCATTTGTATAAAGATGTTCTGAAACCGTGCACAAGACAGACTGAGACCTAGAGCAATAGTTTCTGTCACACAAATATTATTAATTGTCCAGTCTGACTTTTTCAGGGAACAGTAATCTCATGAATCCACATTGACGCAACATGCTAATAGCTTTTTGAGCTGATCACTGTGACAGGTTTCCTAGTTTTTGTATGAACGTTGAGAATCAACCTCAGGCTTTTATTGTGATCCTTCTGCCTCTTGTGAAGCCATGGGCTTCCAATGATGAGACTAGACACAGTTGTTATGAGAGTTTTGACATAATTTTGTGAGCCCTGTGACTGATTTATCTTCAGAAGTATTTTAAAAAGACTATATTTGAGCTGCATTTGTAAGCCATCTGAATCATATTAAAGTTTATGTATTTTGTCTATTGTGTTTTCACTTTCATAAGATAATGACATTCTTTTTTGCAAATGCTACATTTATAGAAGCTATTAGACTCATGGTCATTTGAAATGATTGTTTAAGGTAGGTCACTCAACATAAATTACTTGTTTCTGATTCCAGGTGTAGTGGGCAGAAGATAATTCTAATAGCATAGAGGTGACTTTGTAGCTCTGTATTGGGCATTACAAATTGAGATCATTATGGAAAAGCCAGAGAATATTTCAGTGTATTTATGGTGAAAGCTGCTTATTCAACAAGCAAGACAATTTAACCAAAGAGGATCTTATTTTTAAGAATCATATTACTGCACTTTAGCTTCACAAGGTAAAGTCCATTCCCATTAGTTATGTTTCTCTGTGGCCACAAAACTTACCTTTTGTGATGAAACAATAGAAACAGCCAGTGACTTTTCCAAGTATCATTGCCTGGGGCCATGCTGGGCTCACTGATGACATAGGCTTCCCATTAAGTTTCCAAAACAAGAAGGAGGCATTCCATGAGCTTGGATGCATACTTCAGAAATACCTTTGAGCTTAACATCACTATGATAATTTTACAAGCAAATTTTCTACTGTTGGCTGAATAGCTCTTGGTAAATAGAGACTAAATATAATTTGACACAACAGCTGGAAAATTAGAGCTTTTTTCCTTGTCAACTACTTACCGTTAGCAGTGTAAGGCTGAGAGAAGTCTTAATAACAATACTGAACTTGAAAGCCACGATGGTCAGAACAGAATCAAGAGATATTTAAAAAAAGTTTAAAAAGTCGGGGGTGTTTTTGGTTGTTTTTTTTGGTTTTTTTTGTTTTTTTTTTTTAAATTGAAATGTTATACTACTTTTGATTGTCAGTTGCTGTCACCAGCAGTCAGGTAATGAGCCAGATGAAGTAAATGAAATGTCTGTCACTGATTTAGCTTGTTTTGAGTAAGATCTTTACATTTGCTGGTGAAATACATTTTATGCCAAACTAGGGAGTATCTTCAGAGTCAAGATTCATCATAAAATGGTTATCCAGGGGGAAAAGTGATATATTGTTTCTAACTTACAACACCTCATGCCTAAAACACAGAGAGCAGCTCCCATTAGGGTAATGCAAGAAACTAGATTCTGAAGTTTTCTATAGGAAAAAACCAAAACACTTGTGTGAAAGACAATGGAGCACTTCCCAACAAAAGAAAAGAAGTGACCTGCAGCTAGAATTGAATCTTTTTTGGTGGTCATCAGCAGGCCCTCTCCTTTTTAAAAGACACACAGAGTGTATCCTCTGTGTGGTTAGAGTATTGGATTCTGCAGAGCAGTGGGGATAAGTGGAACGCTTGCACTATATCTTGAGAAAGATTGACTTTTTTTATGTGACTACAATTAAGCTTGAAAGACAATAGAAAGTTGAAAAATGACAGTGTTTGGTCCTTATGCCAATCACAGAGTTTCATTGCCTTAAGACCAGAAAGTAGAAGAAAGATGTTGCTGTTCCTGAGTAATTTCCCTAATCGTAAAGTCCTAGAGTTATGTTCCTCTTATTTTCTCTCCTAATGGCCCTATGGCTCTTGTTCCCACAGCTGCAGCATTATGTTAATTTCCTGTAGGAGGCAGAAAGTGGAATGCAAAGAATTATGAATTCTTGTTTACTTTGTATGCAAAAGCATCTCAACTGTTTTGTGATCTTTATCAACTGTCATTAAATTATTGTACAATAGAAAAAGTAAATGTCCAACATCAGAACCACAGAGACACATTTTGGTTCCAAGGTAATCTCTCACTAAGCCATTAAAGCTGTTTCAGTGTCCCATTCTTCTGACCATGCTGACACTCAGCCTTTTTCTCTAGGCAGTACCAAGAAGAGCTGGGAATATAGGGGCCTTTCTACCACCAGTTGCTATTCACCACAGACTGATGCTTGTAGTGATCATGCCTCCTCTGCTCTAGTTTACAGCTCTCTATATTGTAATTGCTTTTGGAAAGCCAGCTTTTGATGTATCTGTGGGGAGGAGGTGACAGTATCTTACAGTGGTTGCAATCAGGAAGGTAAATACCATAGCAAATTATAAATTTTGTGCTTTATTAATTGTAGTGACACTAAGCTTGAATATCTGGCATTATTTAAAGAGAAAATATTGAAAAAAAAGTCCACAACTGGGTAAAAAACCCTCTTGCTATTAGAATCATAGAAACATAGAATCATAGAATGGAATCATAGAATCATAGAATGGTTTGGGTTGGAAGGGACCTTAAAGATCACCTAGTTCCAAACCCCCTGCCATGGGCAGGGACACCTCCCACTAGAACAGGTTGCTCAAAGCCTCATCCAGCCTGGTCTTGAACACTTCCAGGGATGGGACATCCACAACTTCCCTGGGCAACCTGTTCCAGTGTCTCATCACCCTCACAGTAAAGAATTTCTTCCTTATATCCAATCTAAATCTCCCCTCTTTCAGTTTAAAACCATTACCCCTTGTCCTATCATTACACTCCCTGGTAAAGAGCCCCTTCCCATCTTTCCTGTAGGCCCCCTTCAGGTACTGGAAGGCTGCTATAAGGTCTCCCCAGAGCCTTCTCTTCTCCAGGCTGAACAACCCCAACTCTCTCAGCCTGTCTTCACAGGAGGGCTGCTCCAGCCCTCTGATCATCTTTGTGGCCCTCCACTGGACAAGTTCCAACAGGTCCATGTCCTTCTTACGTTGGAGGCCCCAGAGCTGGATGCAGTACTGCAAGTGGAGTCTCATCAGAGCAGAGTAGAGGGGCAGAATCACCTCCCTTGACCTGCTGGCCATGCTTCTTTTGATGCAGCCAGGAGACGGTTGGCTTTCTGGGCTATAGGCACACATTGCCAGCTCATGTTGAGCTTCTCATCCACCAACACCCACAAGTCCTTCTCAGCAGGGCTGCTCTCAATCCATTCTCTGCCCAACCTGTATTTGTGCATTTGTGCATGCCCCAATCCACATGCAGGACCTTGGACTTGGCCTTGTTGAATTTCATGGGGTTCATACAGGCCCACTTCTCAAGCCTGTCAAGGTCCCTCTGGATGGCAATGTCTGGGAGCAGTATATTGGCCTAGTAAGTGGGGCAAATGTTCTGGCAACCTTGAAGATGTGGTATATTAGAGAAGGGGATGCAAATAGGGACTCAGAGATAGTGAAATCAATATTTATAATAGAAATGTAAAGCATCTACATTCTTTTTCTGATTTTTTTTTACCCACTGTGCCTGTTAAATTATAGCATAAGACATTTGGATTTGTTCAGCTCTCCATACTTTAATATTTAGAAGATGCATAGTGTTAAAGCAATAAAAGATTAATTTGAGAAGAGAATTTTAATATTAAATGAAGACATAAAATACTATTGCTTTTATTATGGTTGCCAGTATTTACTTCTCAGATAGCATTTAAAGACTCAAGTCAGTAACAAATAAAAACAAAATTAAATTAAAAATGTTGGAAATAAAATGCTATAGGTTCTATTAATAATGTCAAATCCAGCTCTCACTGTGAAGTTGCTCATGATATTTTTGGAATTTTAGAGGGAAGCAATGGTGTGAGTTTCACTTATTCTATGGAAAAATAGATTTCAATTTGAAAGCACATTGGAATAATTTTCATATGAGATAAACAAGAATATTCTCTTAAACTTTCAGAAATCAGTCTACTTGCCACCTGAGAAATGGACTGGGTTTTTTTTCATAAGCAATATTTAGAAGTTTCCTACATATGGAGTTGACAGTGACTTAATAAATGTGTGGCCATGTTATTAAGACTAATTATGAATAATCAGTGATAAATAACCCTGACATGTCCAGTTTTTAAGGAAATAGATCATGGGAAATGTCTCACAGGACAAAAAGGAGATGATAAATAAAACATTATGATCTTCAGCTGAATTGCATAATACATAGAATAACTGCAGACACAGGGTGAAGTGGGTGTTAAAAAAACATCACAAGATCTTTGTTTTGTTTCAGTGCAGAAGAGGAAAGATTTTAAAATCTTGTGAGAAGAGAAAAGACTTTCCCACTCAAGTCCCATACAAAAAGAGACCTTCATCTGGTCTTATTCATTTGCCAGTTCAAGCTTAATTTTTCTACT
Source organism: Dromas ardeola (assembly GCA_013398915.1). Taxonomy (NCBI): domain Eukaryota; kingdom Metazoa; phylum Chordata; class Aves; order Charadriiformes; family Dromadidae; genus Dromas; species Dromas ardeola. Next base: position 57,761 of record VYZM01020059.1, read on the forward strand.
ATAATCCAATGCAACTTTATGCTTCCTTTCAAACGGAAGTGCTTATTAGAAAGTAGAAAGAGTGGAAATGGTATATATGGTTATATTTACAATAAACACGACTTTTAAGAATTCTTTAGCTTATTCAGCGTCTTATTTTAAGGTTATTATTTGTTACATTTTCTCTGCTAAATGATCTTCTGAAAAAGTTTGTTTTTTCTCCTGAAATTAAAGAAGGAATGCAAACTAAAGACAAACAAACAGTAAAAAAAAACAGTTTTGGGTGGAGAACAAAACTGGTAGAACTTGGACTTAAAGGGTGAGAATATGGAAAGCTACCTCCATTTGCCATAAAACTGCATTTAGCCACGGTGCCTACAGGCTATAAGCGGTTTAACCTCAGTTTCACTCCATTCACTGAACCACTTTTTATTTCATTTTGGTTTTATTTCTCAGTTTAGAGATCAAAACTTTTTCAGTCAGCACTTTTCCTTCTTAATATTTGTATGTTTTTGCATCAAAGTTGGATCACTCTTCATGAACAGTGGTTTGTTTCTGGTGTTTCCCCCCTTCCTAGAAAGGAAGAGGAATTTTCCCTTCATAAGGTAAATGAAAAATCATGTTATTATAATTTGTGCTAATATCATAGAATCATAGAATGGTTTGGGTTGGAAGGGACCTTAAAAGACCATCTATTTCAACTCCCCTGCCATGGGTAGGGACGTCTTTCACTACATCAGGTTGCTCAAAGCTCTGTCCAACCTGACCTTGAACACTTCCAATGATGGGGCATCCACAACTTCTCTTGGCAACTTGTTCCAGTGTCTCACCACCCTCATATTAAAGATTTTCTTCCTTATATCCAATCTAAACCTAGCCTCTTTCCGTTTAAAACCAGTTTACCCCTCGTCCTGTCACTATGGGCCTTGGCAAAAAGTCTTTTTCTTATAAGCCTCCTTTATATAGTGAAAGGCTGCATTAAGGTCTCCTTGGAGCCTTCTCTTTTCCAGGCTGAACAAAGGCTGAACCCTCTCTCTCCTTTTCCTCATTAGAGAGGTGTTCCTGCCCTCTGATTATTTTTGTGGCCCTCCTCTGGACTTGCTCTAAAACCAGGTTGATGTCTTTCTTGTGTTGGGCACAACAGAGTTGGATGCAGTACTCCATCCAGGTGTGGTTTTCAAGAGCAAAAGAGAGCAGAGAACGACCTCCCTCAACCTGCTGGCCACGCTTCTTTCGATGCAGCCCAACATATGATTGGCTTTTTAGCCTGCAAGTGCACATTGTTGCCACATCTGCCAGCATCCCTAAGTCCTTCTCTGCAGGGCTACTCTCAATCCATTTCTCCCCCAGTCTGTGTTGATACCGTGGAATGCACTGAACCAGGTGCAGGACCTTGCGCTTGGCCTTAATTAGCTCCATGAAGTTCACACAGACCCACTCCTTAAGCCTGTCCAGGTCCCTCTGGATGGCATCCCTTCTGGGGTTCCAGGGTTTGAGAGATTTTGGAAGAGTGATTAACTTTGAAAACTGAGGCAAAAAAAAAAAAAAAAAGTCAAGTAGCTCAGCCTTCTCCGTATTGGTTGTCCCTAGTTCTAATTTATTGGGATGGTGCATTTTCTTACATCTTACTTTTCTGACCAATGTACCTGTAGAAGCCCTTCCTATTATTCTTCACATCCCTTGCCAAATTCAACTCCAGCTGTGCCTTAGCTTTTCTGATCCCCTCCCTACACATCTGGGCAGCATCTTTATATTCTTCCCAGGATACATATCCCTGGTTCCACTACCTATGCATTTCCTTCTACACTTTAGTTTGACCACAATGTCCTTACTCCACCATCCTGGTGTCCTACAACCCTTGCCTGATTTTTGGGACATGACGATTGAGACTTCTTATGCTCTAGGAAAAATGACCTTAAAGACCTGCCAGCTTTGTTCAGCTCCGTTATCCCTGAGGACAGTTTCCCAGGGAGTCCCATTTGATCTCCTAAAATTTAGGGTCTTGACTTTACTGCCCAGATTGCCACCAGTCTTCACCTCTAATTCCTTCATCTGTGTTGATGAGCAACAGGTCTAGTAATGCGTCTCCTCTCGTTGAGCTGTCTGTCACCTATATTAAGAAATTATCCTTGAACCAACCCAAGAGTGTCCTGTACTGCTTAAAGTTTGCTGTGCTGGTTTTCCAGCAGATGTCAGGGTGACTGAAGTCCCCTAGCAGGATCAGGGCCTGCAAGTGTGATGCTTCCCCTAGCTGAAGTAAGAATGCTTTGTCAACAGGCTCCCCTTGATCAGGCAGCCTGTAGTAAACACCAACTACAAGGTTTACTTTCTCATCTTGGCCTCAAATTTTTACCCCTGGCTCTCAGACTGTTCTCTCAGACTCAAACTGTAGCTTGTCTACTAGATGATGGCCTGAATAACTCAAAAACCTCACATACCACATCCTCACAATAAATATATATGATGTTTTTAATCCTCTATATACCACTGGAAAGTACTTTGCATCAGTAGTAAACAAAATGTCAATGTTATCAACCATTCATAACTGTCCTGAATAAACCAAGAATCAAAAATAACCCAACTCTCAAAAAAAAATTTAACTTCAGAGAATTCTGCAAAAGTAACAATTCCAAATATGTTATTCCAGACTAAACCCTAGACTACCTTCAGTCATATCAAATGTAGGGTTTGTCTACATAGTTTACAGATCAGTTTTGGAGCTTTAATTAATTTTACAAGAGATTTGTCTCCTGAATTATGACTGCATTGCTTAGTAAACACAGACGTTCTCCGTTCATGTTTGCCAATTTTGGTACCCTCTCAGAGATGCGATGAGGATAACTCACTGAAAAAAATGTAAATCACCTGATGATTTCTAGTCAGAGACATCTCGTTACTTTTCGTGTGGTTTTCCATGTCATCATGAATAAGCATGTAGAATTAAAAAAGTTTCTGTGGTAGAGTTTAAATCTTAAAGCAGGTTTTGGTGAGATCACAGAATCACAGAATCACAGAATCATGGGGTTGGAAGGACCTCTGGAGATCATCTAGTCCAACCCCCCTGCCAGAGCAGGGTCACCTTAGAGCAGGTTGCACAGGAACGCGTTCAGGCGGGTTTTGAATGTCTCCAGAGACGGAGACTCCACCACCTCTCTGGGCAGCCTGTTCCAGTGCTGTTCCGGCCTGTTCCAGTGCTGTTCCAGTAAATCATCCAGAGATGATTTAAAAGAAATCACATTAACTGAACTTCTGCATTGATAGAAGTTTCTGAATGTTGGCTGTAACATTGGACTTCCAAAATTGTCATTAAAATATACCATTGTGGCCAAAGAAAAAGGAAGTGCTTTACTTTTATGAGATCTATGTTGGTGATAAAAATGTCAATGTAACATGTTAAAAAATAGCTACTGCTTCACAGAACACAAAACAAACAACTTCTGCATCAGTTTGGACATTTCTCAGAGGGAAAAATTCTGGAGTCTGTGTGAAGTCAGAGTGCATGGCCTCTGTACGATTGTTTGTTTTAATTGGACAAAAAAAATATAAGGGTGAAGTTTCATAGCTACGCCAGCAAATACGGTGCTTTAAGATCTTCGTCGTATGTATTCTGCCTCCAGTAGTGTTTTTAGATCTCACTGCAACTTCTGTATGGACTATGATGCTCAAAGCCCAGTATTGTCTATTAGCCAGGACTGCCTTCAAGACACAGGCAAATAAACTGTGGCATTTTCACTCGTGTAGCATTAGGTGGGAAGTTCCCAGAATTTATATCTCCTCCCTCATGCCCTGGGGCAACTGAGGATGGGAGAACTGTCTGGAGTGAGCTGTAGGAAGGAAAGAAGAAAAGAAACCTCTGCCTCCCCTGTATCTTCCTCATGTCCTGTACCTGTGCTGACACCTTCCAGACCTCCCCCATCCTATTCCCATTTGTCTGTCCCAAAGTCATCAGGACCAGGGTATAGGAAATGAGGTCTCCTCAATGGAGTTCATCCATAGAGGTCTGTTTCTCCTGTGATGTATAACTTCAGTGGAATAGGGATCTCAGCCTCCCCTATGCTCAAATTATGAAAGAATTTAGACAGGTTTCTCATGAAATCAGGTTTAAGAAGTGAAGTCCAGTTTTTAGCTAGCCTGTGGCCTGCATATTTAAGCTGAATGAGAATTTATTAAAAACCTGCTGAAGAGGAAAATATACAAGTAGTTCACATTCATGCAGCACACAAAGATGGCAAAAGTCCATCTAACAATTCAGTATTTTATAATTAAAATTATGAGCAATTGTATAAGTTTAGTGCCTGATGCTTACTCAGTCCCTGCTGGGATTTTAGATGCAAATAGCTTTTGCATCAAAGAAGACATTAAAAAAGTGGAAAAGGACATGGAGACGGTTTTGCTTTTTGAACCCAGTTTTACGCAGAAGAATAAAGGTATATGGAAGCAGTCTTCCAGGACTCATTTCAGTGCCTGATCTATGCTTCCTCTTAATCTGGCTATCAGAATTTTTTTCCTACTATTACCCTTAACACGACCTCTAAGGTTCTATCAAGCACATACTGAAATTTATTTTAATCATTACAACATAATATGGCACAGAGGAGAACATTTTGATGAACTGCGGATACTCCTTCTTTGTTCCTATGAAAGAATGTGATAGTCTGCTTCATTTAATACACTCTGCTTTTCCATAACAGTCTTTTTAAGGAATGTAATTAAGATTAGTGACTAGCTTTTCCCGAGGAAGAAAAAGTAAACTGCACATACATTTACAGAAAGAGGCAACAAAAAAGGGTTTTATTGCCTGGTCTTTTTCTAATTGCAACATTTTATGGTTTTTTATGTGTTAATATATTGTGTGCTTTCTGTTTCTTCAACATTAACTGGTTTAGCATCCTGCCACAGCAATGTGTGTTATGGAAAATGGTAGTATAAATGAAAAATAAAGTAAGTACTACTTTTTTTTGTTCTGAAACAAAGATAAAGATATAAGTACAATAAGAAAATCCCTTGGGTCCACCCTAAAGCTTTTCTTTTTCATATGTACCTCAAATCTAGAGATTTCACTAAGAATATATAACAACAACAGTCTCATGAATAAGAGGCTTTTTAAAGAGTTCAGTTCCAGGTGAGTCATAGCTCTGAATCATACAAAACTATAGTATCAAATAGCTTTCCTCCTACAGTATACATTGGGGGAAAAAAGGGAATAAAGAAAGAAAATCAACCTTCTCATTTTACTGCATTTGCATATGAGGAAAACATTAATATCTTCTTATAGTCTTGCTCTCTATAAGTCTGTAGAAATCCCATAAACTAGATTACTGCTTTTAATCTATGTTAGCAGAAGGCCTAAGGAAAACAGATAAAGGAGGAATTTTGGTTTCTGTCCTCAGTATTTAAGGGAAATGCTCCACAAACAGCTGTTAGCTAGGAGGAAACCCAAAGATCAAAAGGAAACCCAAAGATGAAACTTAAGAAGCTGATTAACTGTCATATGATAGTCACAGTGATTCTGGGACATCTAAACATCTCAGATGGGTTTAAAAAAACCCACACAGGCCACATGAAAAAAGCTCTCAATTCTGACAGGAAATATAAAAATAAGATATGCTAAGATTTCAATTCTGCCTCCACTCCTTAGTGTACAATTATTAACAGGATATGTTCAACCTGTGTTACAGGATAGTTCTTGAACATTAATTATCACACATATTTTAAATTTATTTTAAAAATTGTTAAGCAATATATGCACAAGAACATATTTTTTTCTTTTCTGTTAAATAAAGACACTGCCTCTGTCAAAAAAAAAGAGAACTATTGTATATGAAGGGAAGATAAAGACAAAAAATTTAAAACACGAATTGTCTTGTCAAATCCTCTGTGAACAGATCTTTTCAAAACGTATCAAGATTGTCTAATAGATTGTTGTTTTCCTAAAGACATAGTAGCTTTCAGGACAAGATAACCATCTTTCATTCTCTGAGCAGGTCAGTGTAATATGAGTTAGAGAGAGACAAAGTCCTTGGGAATTGGATTAGAGCTTAAAAAAATTTTAAAAATTCACCTGGTTGGTATTATTTACAGTCTAAAATGATGACTAATTTTTTCTTGGATCTAAACTCTCCAATAACAGAACCATCATTTTCTATTTATAAGCTAGCATTCCTCATTATGGAATAGTTATTTTCAGCAGAGAGTATGATTTTGAGACCATTGGTCACTTGAACTAATATTAATATGGGTTGTTCTCAATATTTTCATTAGTGTTACTCTAAACAAGGGGTAATATAACTAATGCTGTAATATTAAATACTGAATGGACTGTTACAAGACCATGCGTACTTCTCCCTGTTGATATTTCTGTGCTATGGATTTCCTCTGCCATGAATTGGTGCAGGAATTAATGTGGCAGTGTGGTGAACTAGCTGTAGGAACTTAGTAAAAATCAGAATTCTTTTACGTGTGTTTTTTTTTTTTTTTTTAAATTACGGTATTTTTCACCCAGAAAAAGTTTTCTGAGTGAGCTCCTCAAATGGCTGCTGGAGGACCTTTGTTGGCAGCAGCTGACCAGCAGGGCTTCCTGACATTTTTCATAGTCTTGGTTGCTTGCTTGGCGGGACTCTGAAACTTTGGCTTGGGGTTGCCATTTAACATTACATATAACCCACTGTAACTGCAAGCTGCTGCTGCAAGTAGGGTCTGGGTGGTCACGTCTAGATGCATGATGCAGACTGACATCCATTACTCTAAACATATCAAATTCTGCTTGTTGCCCAGAACTCTCTAAACACATCAGTGATGCTGTATGGAGTTAAAAGCTTCAGTCCAGTTTCTTTGACCTCAGACTTTTAAGGGCTGAATGAGCCTATGACACCCATTTTAGCTATTTCTTACAAGAACAAGTAATGTGTAGTAAGTATTGTTTACAGCTGCGGTTTGAGGGGGAATTTTTTGAGAAAACTGATCAAATTTTAATGAGGTGAAGACATGTAACTGAATTCAATGACAGCTTGTAAGAACAACTAAAGTCAGAGACATATTTCTTTACATGATAATCAGGACATATAGTCTCCAAAATTATCTGAATCTGTTGGGTCTTCAAAGATGTTGATTTACATCTTTATCAGGGAGTGTAGTGACTCTTTGTCAGGGACAGTAGCAATAGGTTGAGGGGTAATGGTTTTAAACTGAAAGAGCAGAGATTTAGATTGAGACATTGAAACAGGTTGCCCAGGAAGGTTGTGGATGTCCCATCCCTGGAAGTGTTCAAGGCAAGGCTGGATGGATCTTTGAGCAACCTGGTCTAGTGAGAGGTGTCCCTGCCCATGGCAGGGGTGTTGGAACTAGATGATCTTTAAGGTCCCTTCCAACCCAAACCGTTCTATAATTCTATGATTCTATGATTTAAGTCCACTAGAAGATAAAGAAGGAAGATTCATCTTTGGTGCTTAAAGTTTCCTCGTTTTTGCACGTAGGAAGAAAGCAATAAATGACATCTCACTTCCTCACAGAACAAGGAATAAGAGAAATCACTAATCAAGGAAAGAATAAGGGGACTGAAAAGGACTGGCTGTTGAAATTATAGAAAATATTTACTTTCTCACCCAGAATATCTCAATGTGTGGGTTAGGCTAAAACAGGTAATCAATTATGTCCACCTCCCTGTGATGTCAAAAAAGCTCAGGGGAATCTGAAAGATGTATCTGATTAAAATGCCTGTATGTAAAGACAGCAGAGTGGAGCAAGTCTACCTGATAAATGGCTTCAAATTTGGCTCCCTAGAAATACCTATTTGCTAGTTCTGTAGCAATGTGCGATTTGCAAGTAATCAAAAGTAGCTTATGAAATTGCATGTGGTTTTCATGATATCTAAAATAATAGA
>VYZM01020059.1:86373-97949 GCA_013398915.1 Dromas ardeola
CGCATATGTAATGGCACAGAAGAGGTAGATAATGACCAAGTAAGGCTACGCCTCATGTCTACTGCTCTGGTCTTGGGACAGCTCTCTGCTTTTCTCGCATGAGATTAACAAACACAGCAATTACATCTCAGTATGGAGCACAATGGAGTAAGAGCCTGACCTTTCTTTGTGCTGTCACATTTCCAATGTCTGTTCTGGATAAATCAAGAGTTTACCCTCTCACATAACACAAAATTATGGTATCTTGTATGTCGGTGCAAACATATTGTGTGGTAAATTGTGTAAGCAATTTTAAGAACCTTGTCTGTCAGCTTCACTGGATGTAATTTGATGAGAAAGGTTGGTGCCAGAATATATCTTATCTACAATGTTTGTTGCTTTGTTCATTCTGCCAAGTTCCATGTCTAAGCTAATCATGAAGTCTTTTCTGTCTCTTATCATGCTGTAATCTCTTAGTGCATCTTGCCATTGTTTGTTTTATCACTATAAACAGTCATTATCGCTGTAGACTTTTATTTGTAGTTTAGATGATGCTGAAGTAGCCCTTCCTTCTAGTTACACAACACTTAAGGGCTGCTGCCATTCACCAGCTGGACTCGCCCATGGACAGAATACTTTCTCCGTCTGGTGGGAATGTGAAGGACCTGAATAACAGAAAGCTCATGTTTAGGCCAAATAGCAGTTCTAGTCTGTTGGGGCTGAAGTGCAGAACAAGGCACCATGTCATGAGACTTCAGCCAACAGGAAGAGGCAGAAACCTATAAAGGTTTCTAGGGTACTTTATATTTGATGGACAGACCTTTCTTTGGAGATCTCAAAAATCACTTACAACTTTCCGTTGATCAGAAAACAAATTAATGCATTAACTTAAAAACAAGTCTGCAGTAGAAACTAAAATATAGGTGCAAGGCTAGTGGATGTATTAGGTCAGCAGAATCCCACACCATGTTTTTATCCTTGTTGTGATATATTCGTGAAGGTTAGGTTTCTTTGCCATCACCTCCTGAAGCCTATGCAGTGCCACTGTAATGTGCAAGAAAAGGTACTAATAAGAACAAATTTATTTTCTGTGGTGCCTGGACTCTACTGATGAGCAAGGTGTATCACATAAAACACGGAAGAATTAAAACTCACAAATAAAATATCATAAAGCGACATTAAATTAAAATGAGGTAAAATACAAATACCAATATATATCTTGAAGATATATATAAAAATAAAAAAAAAAAGGTGAGGTATCTAATTAAAAAGAATTTTTTATTCTACCTTTAAATTTGGGAAAGAAAAGAAGCAGTTGAATAAACATTTTAATCCTGCAAATACAAGACTGAGAACAAGGACGTTGGGTTTTGGGTTTTTTTTTTCTTGTAGGTGGCTTTGTTCCTCTGCATTGACTTTGAAGGGACCATGAGTGATCCAGTGTTAAAAAGACAGAAAAGAAGACAATATTTTTTCAGGAAAAATATATATTCTCATCTTTTCCAACACTTTCCTTAAAATATATTGTCTGAAGGAAACACATAAATATTCAAAATAAAGAACCAAATTCTCTACTAGAGAAAGACCATATTGCTCCATGGATGTCGGCAGAGGATCTGGTAACCAAAGTGATCCCCCTGACCATCTTGTCATTTGAACTTCATGTGCTGTTGTTTTAATAATTGGCCAAATCCTTGAGTAATAGTTATTATCATGATTCTTCATTTGCATCACAGCTGTGTCCAGGAGCCTCAAATTAAATCTAGGATCAGTTGTGAAGGGCAGATAATAAAAACCAGTTCTCAGCATTTAAATTAGTCCTTGTGGATCAATTAAAATTGGACATTTTAAATAAATGAGGCCAAGAGATAATGAGAAACAAATAAAAAAACATTTTAGGCCAAAATTACTCCCATCTCACTTTAGGTGCTTAATTAGGATAGCGTCTTTGTTTACCTTTATTTACCTAGAGTTACCTTTATACTGCAGAGAGAGCGAGAGAGGAACTCCTCAAGAGTGATTGATCCCATTCAAGAATCAGGGAACAGTTCCTTCTTTAGGATGCACTTACCCACTTTTTAGCATGCCTTCAGGTATTGATTACCTGATCCTTGGTCCAGCACCTATTCACAGTATTTGGTAATTCCTGCCCAAACGCACGCCTGAATTTCTTTTATGTGAAAGAATCAGGGCATTTGGTAGAGAATTTCGTGCTCCCCTTTCTTCTGATCCATGGCATCTAACCAGGCAGAGTGCACGCTCAGAGGTGGTGGGTAATACAACAAAGTGGAATAGAAGCAAGGGGAAATAAATTAGGGCTTAGGTCCTATGTGAATAAAAATAGATTTTGAGTTATGTTTTTCTCTAATTTTTAATAAAGCACTTCATGTACTATCTGCACCACAACTAATAATGACTCAGTGAACCTGAAGCTGAAGCTGCATTTACTTTTCCCATGTTTACCTTGTGACCCAAAGTTTCTTCATTTAAGAGATAAACATATAGAAATTTAAGGAAGACGAGAACATGTGTAAAGTATGAGTGAACTCTGTATAACTAACATAAGATATAAAGATGTATTACTGGTGGTAACACAAAAAAATAAAAATCATCTCCTCATCAGGAAATTAGGATATGCCTGTTTAATTCTTTGGAAATAGTATCATTTAAACTATAAGAATAAAACTATAAAAGACCATGGAGCGCATGTAATCTGGATCAAAAAAACGGCAGTAAATTTTATGATACAAAGAGAGTATTTACAATTTAATAATTTGAAAAATAGCATGGAGATTGAATTTCCTATGTAAATTACTCTTTTTATTTGAATATTATGGAACTATGTATTTACTCTGTAACAAAGTAAAGTTGTACCTCAGCCACTTCATTTTAGTTCAGATTTTATGAGCTAAAACAAAGAAACGGAAGGGAGGGAAAGTAAAGGTAAAAGAAAGTCCACTTGTCTGTAAATTATTAAATACAGATGGGAAGCTCCTACACCATAACAGATGGCCTGCAACTACAAACAAATTAGCATATAGACAGCCATTACTGAATTCAATTAAATGTGAATCTAAATATTAATTAGGATTTAAAGGCAATAGCATAAGCAGAATAAATTAGAGGTTTCTGTAGCATAGGGAAATCTGATTACAGAGAAGGGGTCTATTGGCAATTACATTGGAATTTGACACACTAATTATTATATGAGTCGCATGCAGCTCTAGAGTGGAAAATATCATATTTTGTGTGTGCTTTGCACAGAGGTCAGTTCTAATCTAGTACCCTGCAGTGGGGATTGGCCTAACAGATGAAATAACAAAGATTTTTCTTTTTAGATAGTCTAGTGTTTCTAATGTATTTCTAAGATCAGTTCCAGTGCATTAGTTAATATTCTAAAACATAAACGTATTTCCAAAAAAAGATATATTTTCTGTCCAAAAAAAGAGATGCCTCTCTGAACAGATGTGCTATTGCTTTGCCATATTATTGCATTATAAGAGTACATTCTTTCTGCATAGATTGTGACAGTCTGATTAAAAAAACATCTATGAAGACTGTAGAGACATAGGCTATGGTCATTATCATTGATTGTAACAGGCGATAAGCTTTGCACTGAGTTTGCGAGGTTGAGGCTTGTCAGGTCTGCTCTGTCTGAGCTTTTCTTTTCCTGTCTGTAGCTTTGTTTTACTTATCTGTGAGAGCAATCTAATTGACCAGGTGTCTATATCTAACCTGTCCTTTTTTTAAAAAAAAATAATCTTTGTGTGGTAACAAGTATAGTTTCATGTATTAAAAATTTTACAAATTTTTAGCAACCCAAGTGAAAAGTTTTCACTATCCTTTTGTGTAAACACACCTGAGCAAAAGAACGATGCTGAAGCTGAATATCTGTTTCAATTTCTTAAGCCATTCATACTCCCACTCTTGGTCCTTAGTGCAGAAAGAATTCAGAAGACTTTCCCACAATGACTGCTTTCTCTCTCCATTTCTTCTGAGCTAAACTAAATTTATTTGATTCTTTTGTTAAATATGTCATTAATCAAACTGTGTTTTGTGATATTCAAATAGAAAATTTCTAACTGAATTTACTTAGTTTACAGACCCCAAATAGATCCACTGTACCCATACTCTATATTTATCTTGTTTTGTAACTTTTTGTATTTAGTTAAAAAGGCTGTTGAACCTAAGCAGAAAATCAAAAGGAAGCCAGAGAAAGAAACTTCAGCAGCTGGGAGATGGACAGAACTTTGGAATCAATCTATGTAGCAATTTTTTTCACTTGTGAAGATTTGAGGTTATGTTTTTAGCCTGGTGTTAGAACAATTTGGAAGAACCTTCAAATACACTGATTTTCTTTTGTTCAAATGAATTAATTCACCATAGATATTTATTTGCTTTTAAACAGCAAAATCTCTGAAAACAAATGCACAAAATGTGGTTCTTGGTTTTGAGAATAACTAACACCAGTGACACACGATTGTCCTGGTTTCAGCTGAGACTAGCCATTTACTAGCTTCATTTTATGTAGTACATTCCTGTGCTGGACAAGTTGGTGAACATTCAGTCCATATCCATCTTCCCTGTGACACTTATCATTCTGCAGATCTCTGTTATGGCTTTTTCCTCCCCACAGTGCCCTCTGTTCCAGGCTGATGAATCTTCAGTAACCCAGAAGCCTTTCTAAACCTGAGCACTGGCACAGGCTGCCCAGAGAGGTGGTGGAGTCTCCATCTCTGGAGACATTCAAAACCCGCCTGGACGCGTTCCTGTGCAACCTGCTCTAAGGTGACCCTGCTCTGGCAGGGGGGTTGGACTAGATGATCTCCAGAGGTCCCTTCCAACTTTTCTGCCTTTGTGCACCAAATGGAAATTCATTGGTGGTAGCAGCTAAAAATATTGTGGGTGGCCAGAATCTTAGTTTCTATTTAGAGGAGAATTGTGTAAGTACTTGGATAAGACATCCAATGAGTTTTACTGAACAGATCACATGAAAGTCAGGAAATTCCCTGAGCCGGACGTAATTAGTAACTGGGAGAGTGCTGACAGGAGAAGTCGTACGTGCTTTCCTTGTTCTTGCCTGAGTATCCATTTATGGCTGTCATTGGAACTAGGAAATTCAATGGACAGAACCTGATTCTAAAACGTTGCATCCATTCTGATATTTGTTTGTACACTGATTTTCATAACATCTAGCACTCTTAGCATGGGAACACGTAGACCAGACAACAGATCTAGAGAAAAGAATCTCTGTCACTTGCCTGAGCTCAGATTTCTACTAGGGTGCATACAGTTATGCACCTCAATAAAATGAGATTCAGTGCTTGAAACTCCATCCTAGTCCTTCTAGATGATTACTAATTAAATTTTTGCCTTGTTGGACTGTTTATGTAGTTGATGTTAGGTAGTGAATGGGTCCAAAAATAGATACTACTAAGGAGCAGAAGCAAGATTCACAGTGGAGTTTGCAGTAGGCAGAGTATGGCAACATGCTTTGCCCTGGATCTGTATAAAAGCTAAGCCGGGAAAAAAGTCTTGTCTTCGCTGAATTTGAGCGATATATAAAAGGAACTAGTGAAAAAAGGGAGGATCATTCCCTGTACCCCCAGACTTCATATATATATGTGTGTGTGTGTGCTTGTGTATATATATAAACATTTGAAAATGGAATATAAAATGGATCTTGGAACATGAGTTTGCCCATATTTTTACCAATATGGAACAATAAAAAGCCATATTTTTACATTTCACATAAGCCTTTCCTCAAATTACATTGCTTACCAGGATATGTTACTCCATAGCAATCCTAGTGCAGTTATGAGAAACTGCTGCCCACATTTATTTGTTTGAGCTAATGTTATTTCTCAGTACACTAGCCATAAAGTGGATATATTTGTATATATTTCTCCATCAGCAAGTATGGCAGTCAACAGAATATCAATATGTAATTTCTATAAAATATATTTTTATTTCTGATTTGCAGACACTAAAAGCCTGTGTTGAAATATATAGTTCATACCTGCCATATAAATTCACATGGGAAGGAAATGAGAAAAAATGCATCTATTGAAAACAGGGATGTCTTTTAAGATCACCTTCAATGTGACATTTTGTGAATATATGGGGCCCTATTCCTAGTATCTCCTAAATCCCAATCAAGAAAAGTACCAGTATCTTTTTTTGTTTGTTTTAATTTACTACTTGTCTACAGGACATCTGTATTAGAATACTTGGTAATGATTTTCTTGAACACTGGTTTTGTGATAATTGTTTTTTTAAAAGCTTTAAAATTGTTATCACCTTGGAACCGATGATTTAGATATGTTTATATATATTTTAAAAAATCACATATTTTTGTGCTATCATTTTTGCTGTTGTTTATTTTGGCCAGCAAACTCTGTTTAAAATTACATTCAATTTGCTGTAAATTGTATTATAATCTGAATTGTCTAAGCCCATTTAAATTCATTTCTATATTCATTTGAAATGGGACTGTTATCCTTTCAGAAAATCTCCTAATACATTTAAAGACCTTGTTTGAATACAGTAATCCTGGTTGTAGAAAGATGTTATATGAAACTGAAAAGAAATGGGCCATGAAATTCTAGGGGAAAAAAAAGAAAATTTTACATTAGGATTTTTGTTTAAAAATAAGAAAAAGGTCTGGGGTATCAGTTGTCACTACTTTTTGCCACCTCAGGAAATTTACACTATTTTTATATGTAAGGGCAATAATTTCCTTTTTAGTAGGTACCTGGGCAGTTTTCTGGCCCGGGTTGAAATTTAATACTTCCACATTTGTTGCAGCTGTAGAACACAGATAGAACGTGTTTTCTTAAACCTAAACTTTGCCTATTGTAAGTGGTTGACTTAGCACTACAGAATTATGAGTCTGAGAATACTTGCAGAAAAATGAAGCCTGCAAGACTGGGAAGAGATACGGGTGCTATTTTGCTTGATAAGTGAATATTGGTCTTTCTTCTTTTCTGTTTTTCTTGTTTGCTTGTATGCTCTGGTTTTAGTTTTATTTTCATATATTTATTTATTTATTCATATATTCATTAGAAAATTCAATAAATAACATTGATGAGTCAGGAAGTAAATAGTTAAAATATCTAAGTAGCAGTTAACGCATCCTCCCAGCTGAGGTAAAACCTGAGGTCATAAGTAAAGGAAGATAAACTGGGAACTGTAGATTCCCTTGAACAATTGCAAGAAAGGAGCCAGGACCACTAAAACACAGACAGTTAAATCTAACAAAGGACCCCAAGGAAGTTGGCCAATCATTTGTGATCTGAATTGCTTAGATTCAGTGCTTGTTATGTTAAATTAATTACCTCCTTTGACAGCCTGGTGTTATTTCGTGTTCTTTGAAGTTGAAAAGCATGGGCAGGGTGACACAAGCCTTTATCACAGAATCACAGGGTTGGAAGGGACCTCTGGAGATCATCTAGTCCAACCCCCCTGCCAGAGCAGGGCCACCTTAGAGCAGGTTGCACAGGAACGCGTCCAGGTGGGTTTTGAATGTCTCCAGAGATGGAGACTCCACCACCTCTCTGGGCAGCCTGTGCCAGTGCTCTGCCACCCTCAAAGTAAAGAAGTTCCTCCTGGTGTTTAGGTGGAACTTCCTACACTCAAGTTTGTGCCCATTACCTCTTGTCCTGTCACTGGGCACCACTGAAAAGACCCTGGCCCCATCCTCCTGACACCCACCCTTTAAGTATTTATAAGCATTAATAAGGTCACCCCTCAGCCGTCTCTTTTCCAGACTAAACAGACCCAATTCCCTCAGTCTTTCCTCATAAGAGAGCTGCTCATTCCTCAATGCTACTTATCTACACAGGTAGGATCGATAATTTCTTACACAATTTCCATCTAATAACATCAAGAACACTAAACATCTGGGTTTTTTTCTTAAGTTAAATGTCTCCCAACACAAAGGACCATATCCCCAGTGAACTCTGTCAAAAAGTTTTCAAATAATGCTCTTACGACAGTAAGAGTCGTCCCATAGGGAGGCTGTCATGAGACGGAAGCTGCAGAAGAATGCAATGAAAGTCTCCACATGAGTTTTCTCATCTGTAGCTGGAGGAAGCGCCCTCCTCACACACACCACTGCACGATTCACCAGGCTCAGAGAAACCCTCACTGGTTTAAAGGACTGTCTCCATTCTGCTCCTACTTCCCTTAAGCAGATATCTCCTTTATCCCCTTCCTCGTGTCAGTCCCCTTCCTTTATGCTCCTCCAACACTTTGGGAGAGGAGTGGCAAGGCGCAAGGGATTTAGCCCTGCAGATGCTGTATATTTTTTATATTCCTGCTCTAAGGAAATTTTACCCAAGAACTGTGTGGCTTGAATACAAGGGTATAGTACAAAGTCAAATGAGAAACACGGTGAAAATAAACGACGTGCAATGTGACTGGGAGGAGATGTGGGAGCTGGGAGGGCTTGCAGAATGCTGATAGAAATTTAGGAGGCCTCAGGATGAAGATGAAAATTCAGGAGTTTGTTTCTGGATCTCCAATCTCAAACCGAGTTTCACCCCTCCTTCCCATTTGGGAAATGTTATGTGTTGGATGATTTAAAGAATGGAGAAATTTAATTGAATGGCCTGGAGAGGATAAGCATAAGTGCTCTTTGCTTGCATAAGTTTTTTCTGCCGATTTCATGAAAACAAGATCAGGTTTAAATCAAACGGGATTCAGACCCATCGGTCTGAAATCAGAGAAGTAAGATTAAGCAACACGATGGAGCTCAGTTCTCGTGGTTATGGGGGTATTAACTGATATTGCCATGTGGGAATGGAGCAGAAACAGAAAGCTTTTAATGGTGCAGTTTAATGCCTGAATATAAGCCTCGGCAGTGTATGTGCTCTGAGGCTAACCACCTAAGTTTCCAAGTGCTGGCCACTGATGCTTTGATCAGACAGCTGTGTTGGACTGGGATACTGAGTCCAGGTTTTTTAGGTGCAAGTAAATTACCTGGTCTTCATCCAAAAAGTATCAGCTGCAAGCAGTGGAATTATTAAATAGGATTTTATTTGTATTTTATCTTGTTGTTTTGTTTTGGGTTTTTTTTGCCAGAAGGATCAACAGCAGTTCATTTCCCTAACCAAACCGGAATGGATTCAACTAAAATCCCACATGCATTTCAAGAGGAAGATTAAGACCTTTGTGCTCTGTGGTTTTAGAACAGAATCATAAGCACAATGAAGACAAATTGTTTTGTTAAGTTGCCATAGATTTTTCAGTGAGAGCTTTGGTAGAAATTTGAAGCTCTAAGCTTTTGGAAGGATCAGAAAGAAGAAAAATTGTGTTTAATTCTGCATTTTTAGGACAATCATTCTTAAATGAATATTTTTTGATATTTCTGTCTCTTCTCATTTGCCTATCTAGCTATCATTATCAATAAGATTATATCATATGTCTGTAAAGTATATCTATCATTTAAAAATAAGTTTCTATCAACTTAATTATAGTGGTGTTTAAAAATAGATTTAAGCTAACCTTTTTTATAATGGAGTTTTATAAATGCAATTTAATAAAATAAAATAAATATGCTCCCTGCCAAAAAAATAAAATTGTAAAATGAAGTAGTAGAAGGTTAAAAAAGGTGAATTTTTAAAAATTCTTCTTAAAATTTACAGTGTGGCTGCAGAATTTTATGCATTTTAAAGTCCTGTTGTATTGATGAACTAGCTTAAACTGAAAGCAAACAATCATGATAGTTTAATATCTTTTTAACATCTTTTACTTGTCTTGTCTTCTGCCTTAGAAGTGTATTACTATGACAATTGCAATATTTTAGTATGAAAAGATTTACAATTTCTTGAAAAATACCTACATTACATTATTAGGTCAAATAGAGAAAAACAGAAAGTTTTGGGTTTTTTGGTTTTTTAGATGTTGTCTTTTCTAGTCATAATACTGTTAATATCATTCTGCCTTTAGATTTATGTGAAGACAAATTTCACATAAACACTTAAAATGGTATGTTCCTGATACAAGTGTTATTTAAGGGTGTGCTGACAGTATCTTGACAACTGTTGTCAGTTTTCAATGACTACCAGAATAAGGCAAATCTTGTGGTTCTGGGATAGATCATATTTCAGATACAGGAGACAACGTCTCAGGCTGTCCTGAAGCAGAGAGCGTTACCAGCTACTTCTCCCATTCCCCACATCTGTATCAGGTGACACGCACTCCATGTAAAAATGGAAAGTACTTGAGTACAGTTGAGGTACATCTTTTTATTCCATAGTCATATTAAAAGATTTTCCTTCCAAGCTGAAACTACACTATTTTTGGCACAAAAGGTTTCTGTTCTACAGAACCTCCCTCTTAGGCAGTTGTTGCAAATCTGGGATGACAAAACAGCAGAGCTTTGATGGGTTTGCACAGTCATGGACCAGATTATAAGAAAGGTACTGGAATTTGAGATGACCTTATGATGCTTCAAAGGTAAATGGTCTTGCCTCACTAGTTTTGTTTTGTGATACCCACACAAGGATGGGTGGCAACAAGGGCAGTGCTCTGTGCAAGCCCTCGGGAGGTGGTCCATGAGAGAGATTTCCACAGACCTTTCAGCACAACTCTTTTTCACAAGGTAGAACATGGTTTTGGCAGAGTTTTCCCTCTTCAAATTTTCTGCTGAAGTATAAATAAGTTTTTGGATGTTTTCCTTCATGTATCTGATATATATGTTGTGCCCAATTTAAAATTTATTTTCTGAGTAAAAGATTTTGGAAAATTAATATGGATAGCAATCCAATTTGTAATATATAATCTGTTTGAATTCCCATCAAAACTATTCTACCATAAATGATGAGACAGGCAGAGAGAAAAGCATACACCCCACTGTTGGGAAAAAGAACTAATTTGAGCGGGTTTTATATCTAGTGATTTGAATTACATCATTGTTTTTCTTTATAGGGCTTTGAAACATCAATCTTACCAATGCTCCTGTGGAGAGAAGTAGAATAAAATTATATGGGCCAAAGCCTCTGAATCTTCAGTCTGCTGTAGCATATTATGTAGCAATGTTTACAGGTACATGGCAGTTTCTATTTTCTCTGATGCAAATTTTAAGAGCCATCAACAAATTTGTACACTCTGCTGTCTTTACATGTGATTCTACCATATAATTTAATTGTTACTTTAAATGTTCAATACAAATACTTGTTTGAAAAAATAAACCTAAACCAAAGTTGAATAAATTCAAAAGAAATTATCAACCAAGTTAAATTAGTTAAACCAAAAGAAAAATAATTTCTTCATCTTGTGCACACACTAACCAAGTATACTGAGTGAATCGAGAATTCAGGACAGATCCAAACCTCATTCTTACACTGGTAATACAGTGATAAAATTTAGATACGTGGTCTGTTTGTATTCACAGAATGCGTTGTCCAATATACCCTTTATTAGTTCTCTCTATTCAGAAATACAGGAATGTGCAAGGAAATTGAAAGTTAAACACACCTGCATATTCTAATAGGCAGAAGATTTGGAAGAATCTGAGAAGTCAGAGATTTTCTCTGTTCAGTAATATGAGGAGAGAAGGGAGAGGAGAGGAGAGGAGAGGAGAGGAGAGGAGA
>VYZM01020059.1:100409-115409 GCA_013398915.1 Dromas ardeola
AAAGAAAAAAGAGAAATAAGATCTGGAAAAAGGTACTCTACGTTACCTTAGAAAAGAATGAATGAGAGACGAAGTTCTCAAAAGACTTCAGGAAGAAACTTAAGGTCATAAACAGTTCTTTTCACTCCTATATAAAGTTTTATTTTTGACTTTTGCCTAGTTTTTGAATTCCTGTGAAAGGCGGTTTTGGTCAAAAGCTGAACACAGTTGGAGCCCTTACAAGTGATTTCTTTAAAAGAAGAGAACCTATCAAACAGTTGCATTTGTTCAGGTGTTCAATGGAGAATCTCATTTGCAATGTAAGTGTACTTCTGCTTTACTGTCACTTACAGTTTTTAAAGAGTGAGTCATATTAAATATCTATCTGGGACAGTCAGAATAATGCTGGACATGCTAATGAAATTTCTAATAAAAGCAGCAAGTCCAGAAGGACATTGTTGTATCCTCTTGTTAGCTAGTGCAAAAATTGGAAGAACTTCCTTCCATTTACAATAAAATGTCTAACTGTTTTGATTTAGGAATTGATAGGCTGTGTCAAATTAGACTGTACTTCAGTTTTATGATGCTGTTTTACTTAGAATGAAATGTGTTATCAATCACAAAATAGCTTGCACATGTCAAAAAAAATTATAGTCAACCAGTCTCCTGAATATTCTACTTGATGTTTTTATTTCTACTTTTTTGCCAATCAATGCCATGCACATGGTACATACCAATTATATCTTACTTTTCTCACACACTAAGGCATTATTTTTTAACAGCTTTGGAACTTGTCAGAGCAAGCTGCTTACTTCTGCTAATTTTCCTTTTACAGGCATGACTGTAAAGAGGACTCTCTTTCTAAATGTTAAAAGTACTAAATTAATTCTATGCTGTTCTACTCCATCCTTTGTGTTTACTGTACAAGGCTGCATCATTTTTAAGAGTGCTTTACTTGGAGAACTATACATTGCAGTAGTCCTCATTGGATGACCATAGAGACAAGTGGTCCACTATGGTAACATGACTTTTTCATTTGCCGTACTTCAAAGGGCATATGCCAACACACAGTTTTGTATAAAAACATGTAACACACTTGCGCTTGGAGACATACTAGCAGAGAGATTTCAGCCAACATGCATATTTTACAAGTCATAATGGTCTAAAGACAAAAAACTGCAAATCTCTGCACATGGCATATGGAGACCTACTTAGGTTTTATTCTCTAAGCAGCAGTAAGTAAACAGCAGGCTAAAGACAGAACGGCCACATGGTTTTAAAATATGTTTTACAGATGTAATGTTTTTTGCTGTAGGATGAAAATTTCATCATGCAACCTCCATGCTAAGACAGTCTGTCAATTCATTATATGGAATAGCTTCTAATGGTTTGTTCAGTCAATGGCAAAAAAGATCAATACATGAAAAACATGTAGGTACTTGTTTAAATTTAAATGGTAATTCATTAAAACACTGTTGTGCATTCTACAGTTACAAACAAATGTGTATTTTGCATGTCTTCTGAGATTCGTAGTGCATATCTGAGGTTCCTTACGACCATGAGAGTTATTTAGGAGTTAATTCAAGAAGCTGGAGACTGCGACTGATGCAACGGGACTCTGATTCTTCATGGAGACTGAGAAGATATTCTAGTTCTGAGGCAGTAGTGGAACTGAGGAGTCGAGGAGAGAACATAGCGAACAGAGAAGAGCAACCTTTCACTAACATATTTTGTTTAAAACTACCTTATTTGAAAACTAAATTTCCTCAAATAAAAGAGAGAGAAAACATGTGATAGAGAGTGTCAGCTACTGATAGCCAAAGTATAGAGTACAAATAGAGGTTTGGTAAAAAAGTTTCTGTGGAAAATATGTCTGAAAATTCAATTTACAGTTTAGGACATATAATATTTTCCTGCTTCTGAAAATTCTGATGACATTGGTAAAAATAATATGTCAACTATACTTTAAAAAATAAGAGAAAATAAAGCCATTTTTTATACTTGGCATTCACAGAATTATTAAATAGTTTTGATCAGCATAGCTTTTGGTAGTATTTGAATTTTAATTTGAGATCACACATGGAAAATTTCTGTGTGTATTCAATTCCTATCCTATCATCTTGACTTATGTCTTCTTTCTCTCATGGTAAGATACCTGAAAGAACATTTGAAAAAATAATTTTGTGACATAGTCTCTGGTGTCAAATTTTATAAGTCTGAAAGCAAAGCAAAAATAAATGGGTCTTCAGTTTTGATTTAGAGTGAAAAACACAAACTGGCCAGGATGTCTCTAGACGCACTGCCTCAGAGAAAAGGTAAGTGAATGATACATTGCAGTGCATCCTGAAACTGGTAAGAAAAGAGGACAGAAGAAACTGAGCTGGCAAAGAAATAGTTAAAATTTAGAAAATATTTTCTAAATCAGGATGCACTTGTGGAGGTATGACCTAAAGTCTGATTGACAAAAAAATAGATGAGAATTAGAATTTTAGTAGGATTTAAGTGTTTATATCCTTTTGATATATATATATAAAATGAGAGAGAAAAACAACTCCATTTCTTGAGAGAAATACTAATGGGTTCTTCAGTCGAAAGCAAGCAAGTACAAGGAAAAAAAAAGCTTGCATTAAATTTATAATTCCTTGAAGCATTTTCTTCTGGTGACAGCAGAATTTTTACATCAAAATTTCATGTAAGCATGACTTTTTAATTTTGCAATCTGGAAAATTAGTAAAACTGTACAATAAGGAAAATTAAAGTGAAGAGATAGGCAAAACAGTTTTACATCAAGAAAAACAGCTATGCATCAGTGAAAAGCGGCAGAATGTAGGTCTCACGTAATATGAGAACTGAAAATTAAAGGCATTGCAGAATTCACCCAGACTGGGTTTCTCATCAAGGTTAGAGGCTACTTAGCAGGGAATAGACTGCCAGTTTATTGTCTTAGTTATGTGTAGTTTTCAATAAACCAGTTTTTCCACATTCTTTTAGCAGACAGATGAAACAGGTTAGGATTGACGTTTATTATCAGCATTGTCGTGACCTCCTGTACTTGAAGGTGGCCTGATACTTCTCATAGGGAAAGATTGCTTTCATTTGATTGTAAAGCGAAAATGACTGTACTCAGAGCCTGACATAGTCCAATGGGAAATTTGTCTTTCGGTGAGTTTTGATTCATCCTCAGTGTGTGTGCTTCAAGATCTAAAAGGGAATCGGTTGGAGGGGGAGAGGGACACAAATGTCTGTAATCCTTTCTTGTGTAATATTGTGATCTAAACCTGGATTAGAGCTCAGGGTACGTAAAATGCCTTTTTTAAGGGAGCAAATGGGAAATTCCTCAGCCAACCCTTTTTTCCTTTTTTTTCTACCCCTAAAGAGAGGAAAATATTGAGTTGTTACATCTACTAATTACTGAATTGCTCTGTACCATATTTAAGGAACTCAAATGACAAATGACTGGGAAATCAAAATAGTACAGTGGCATTTTTGCAGAGACAGAGATAGAGGAAGTCACATTTCTTTTTTAAAATAGCCTGGAAGTTATTTTTAAACTAAATAAGCACTTAAAATATCCTGCATACATAGGTCCCGTGTAGCAATCTCTAATGATTTAAATTGTTTCCTTTTTCCTATGGAATCCATGCCTCGTTCATTACAAAGGACAAAGTACAGTCAGAGAATGAAACAAGGTTGTACAGGACAGGGGCCCAGCCTCTTTCTTAACATAAGATGGCAGAAAGTAGAGTGAAAAAAAATCAGGGAAGGAAGAAAACCAATCTGATGAAGAAGAATGGTCTGATGACTTAGACATTCTAATGCCTCTGGTAGAATCAGTTCTGTCCCTGCCTGTTTTATGAAATGCCTTTGTAGTCTGGGCAAGTGTAGTATTTTTTCCCCCCCTGTATGTTCATTAAAATGCATTCTTTCATTGCATTGCAAAATTTTGAGCATTTTTAGAATACATATTATAAAAACTGTGAGTGGTCTGAAGTATCAGGACATAGGCATCTTAAATTGAATGACTACTGCTAGTTACAGTAATGATTCTACGCTTCAGTGGTTATACCGCCATCACCTCACACCACAGGTGATGGATAAAATCAATAACACCATTCAGATAATATAGTGATGACTACCAAAATCTTACAAGAAGTGAATAATTCTGTTCTAAGAGCAAGTTATAAATAGTATGGGTCTAAAAACTAAAACAAAATATTAAGCAGTTGATCATTCTGTGCTTATTCTGTAAGCATCGACCATTTTGTATTAACAGAGAAGTTTTATGAGAAAATGCATATATACTATATTATAAAATATATTATAGTATAAAAATATAATATATATAAAATGTATAATACATATTTAACTAAAACTGAACCATAAAAATTGATAAAAAATAAGCTGGATTTAAGTAGCACAGGGAAACTTGCTTCAGACAGTTTGATTTCAATATAAGACCTGAACTGTTGCTGTGAGATATACACTAAGACATCGGTGAAGTCACTGAAAAAACCCAATTATATAGATTTTATCCAACAGCAACAACAAAAGGCATTTTTTAATACTGCATTGTGCAGGAGTGTCTGTCTTTAACCACTTTGAAATCCGTGATTTGATTCTTATCACAAGCGTAATTTGTGAATTCACATGCAATGTATTTCATTCTTATAACTTAATCCATTTTACTCACTTTAGTTGTTTGAAGGCCACAGAAACAGTTTTGCTGGATTGACACTTAGAAAGTTTAAGCCAATGCTTGTCCATAATTGTTCCCAACGACTTCCATTGCAAAATGACAAAAAATTAGACTATTTTTAGTGAAATAAAAGAAATATTAATTGCTGACCCTCCATTTCTCATTGTAGTACTATTTGCTGATTTGTTTGGTTAATTTCAGTCTGAAACCCAGAAGAAATGATGTGTTTGTGTTAATATGAAGGGAAAAAAGGGAAGTAGGCCAGGAAAGAGTGGTCAGAATGTAGTTTGTCTTGTTTGTGGAGAAATTCTTTTGACTTCATGGTAATGTCTTACATGAATAAGGCAAGATTGAGTTCACAGGCAAAACAAATAATGATCAGCAAAAAAATTAAGACAAGTTATCACTTATTTCTTAAGTCAATTAGTATTGGAAAAATGAATTAATTATAGTACGGTAGATAGAACACAGTGAAGTTACCATAGAAAGATTTCAGCAATAAAGGTTATTTTTTTCCTGTGTTGCAGTTGCAGGAAGAGATTGTGTTCCAAAAGGACAAGTCCTACCTGCAGAAGAGTCCCAAGCCAGCTTGTGACACCACTGTATCAGGAGCTGGCAGTTTTATCTCTTGTTTTATTTCCTTCGTTCCAATGAACAAAATAGTCTAACAAAAATACAACACATAGTATAAATGCACTATTAATGTTTTTTAAAAGGAAGCACTTTTTCTATGTAAGTAGAATATATTACTAATGTGTGTAGGTGTGTTGAAAAAGGAGATAAACACATTGGTTTTGTTTTCCTAATTAGAAAGCTGAAGTTAAGAGGAGGAATAAGTCCTTGGGGATTCAGGCAGAGACACAACTTTTTGCTTTGCT
This sequence comes from Dromas ardeola, assembly GCA_013398915.1. Classification (NCBI taxonomy): domain Eukaryota; kingdom Metazoa; phylum Chordata; class Aves; order Charadriiformes; family Dromadidae; genus Dromas; species Dromas ardeola. The sequence continues at coordinate 105,963 of VYZM01020059.1, forward strand.
GAATGACTTATATGACTTCACCTCACTAGAATGACTAAGATCAACAAGAAGAAAGTTCCTTTAAGCATGTATTAATATACTATATCTAAAGAAAAATGTTGGTCTAAATTATTTTTACTTGATCTAAATGATCAGACACTTTTAAATATACTTCCTCTGAAAATTGCAGTATTGTAACCAGATCAGTAATGAGAAATTATCCAGTAGATCCTGGAAAATATGATCTGTAATACACAATTAAAAAAACTATTGTTTACGTTACAGTTCTTTCCATGAAAATGCCGTAGGAACGGGAATTTGAGAAGGAAAAAATTCCGAAGTATGGTCCTTTGAAAACCACAATTCCATAATGATTCATTCATTCATCCGTTACCAGTTTTGTAGCACATAGAATTTTAAAACAAATGTTCTTCAATTGCCTCTTTTGAATTAAAATATTTTAGCAACAACCTGACATCTTTTTCTTCATATGAATATCTTTCAAATGAACCATCTTGATAAATGCAGAAACATAAACAGTGGGAAACTTTTCCTGCTTGCCTTAACATTTAAATGCAAAGCCACACAGAAATGTTCCAGTGGGGGAGTTGGTAAAATGAACAAAATCAACCACCGCTTCATCTGATTGCTTCTTTTTAAGTAAAAAATATTTGTGATTAATTAGATGGATTTTTCAGGTCAGGCATGGAACTACTGATGTAAGAGAGAGATAGAGAGCAACTTCAGAATCATCAACATTCAACATTTTAATCATCAACATTCAAAGTTTTTCTTTATGCAGGGAAGTAACTGCAGTCATCGCTGAGACTCCATGGCCACATGTGCAGCATGTGACTGATTAATCAGCTGGGCTCATGTCTGCTCTCCTTCACTTTGCACAACTTAATAGCATAATAGCAAAATAATACCAATATGAGGTAAAGAGACTCAAGATTTTGTGCAGAGGCAAAACAGTTCTCTGTTTCTTGTCTGAAAATTGGCTATTTCCAAAATTCTTTGAATGCTTCAAGTTTCACTTGAAACTTTCTTAAAATCTGATTTTATTTTTTTTTTCTTTAAAATCTGATTTCCTATCAGAATCCAGCCAATGTCAGTTATTCACAATATGGAGAATATACCTGTCTCAAACAGCAGGTGAGAGAAAGAGAGTAGGTAAAGTTCTTTATTTCCCTGTCATTCTGTATCTCTAAGCAGTGAAAATAGAAGAAAGTCAGTTAACAATGTGGCCTTTAGAAAGTTTTTTTTTAAAAGTTGAAGTTTGTACAGCAAGTTGAAAAATCTGTATTAGATCATAGTGACCAAACTGCAGAGGTAGATTTATACAGATTATTTTGGGGGTTTTTTATTTTGGTACCAGTGGGGATAACCTACTTGAGAACAGCTATATGTTATGTAGCCCCTTACATAACCACCTTAAATTGTCTCAGGATGGATCACAAGTTTTTACAACACTCCAAAGAGCAGATTCTACATACAGCCTGACTGATCCATTATATTTCTATAGAATTGCAAAATCAGTAATGGCTTTGTGCTGTTCACAAAGACATTTGAGAATGCAGAGGGCCCAATAGCACCTGCACGGTACCTCCTGTTTTGGTTTCCCTCAAGGACAAACTACAGTGAATAAAAGACTACATTAAAGGAGGCAGATAAAAACATTGGAATGTAAAACCTCAGACAATTTTTAAAAATGTGCATCAGACTTACAAATACGTGATTCAAATATAAAGTAAAGGATGGGAGAAGAGAGAGGAGACAGAAAATGCATGACAAAACACAAAACCACCAAAAAACCTATTAGATTATAAACAGAAGAGTGTATTTAGGAGCAAAATGAATCCTTGTAAGAAGTTGCAGTCTAAAGCTGAAACTAATGAGCGTTTATTTATTTGAATTAGGATATGTTTATACCAGAATCAGGCTCAAAAGGAAAAAAAAAAAAAAAAGAAAAGAAGTCATACATGGCCTTCCCCTAATTATATAGATAATTAGGAAAGTTTTACTGTGGACTTCGTTAAGGCCTGATTTTCACCTAGATATGACAGAGATTATTTAAAATTTGGATCTGATTCCAAAGGAAAAAATATGTGTATATGACTGTCTGATCCAGGATACACCAGGAACTTTTATCAGTTTTTAATGTTATTTCATTTTATTTCATAACATTGACCTCACAGATCGTACAATCTAATTGGTGCCTTTATTGTACAAGTTATATAGTTGCCTTGGCAGCCATAACTGGAGAGAGGGAGAGAGAAATAAACACTTGTAAAGTATGAGTAATTTCAATGTAAAGTAGATGAATTTTGCCCTGAATATTTTATTATCTCTTTCTACTTTTCTACATCTATGAAGTGAACCTATGGTGTAACTCTTACATGGAAATCTTTGCTGTGGAAGGCTTCAGCTATGTTCAGTGAACCTTATGCAGTTTGACAAAGTAAGGTATTAAAGATGGAAGTAAGAGTGACCTATGCTAGATGTTACAAAGAAGGAATCACATTATTCTTCAGGAAAATGCAATATGGTATTTCTGTCACTTACCTGTTTTAATTTAATTCAAGTAATTGGTGAAAGAAAATGCATTGGAAGTGGTATTTTAGGAAGGATTAGCAAATGGATTTCTGTGTTGCGAAGGAGGCCAAAACTAACTTCTAAAACTTACACAAATGTCATTTCAGTCCGGAAAAACAAAACTCGGAGGATATTGAAATGCTTCACAGGTCTGTGATAGCTTTTGGGATGCGAGAGAAAAGTGAATATTGCACTCAGAAAGAGAGAGAGGGCTAAAGAGGTACTTGAGAAGGGACAAACTGATATTGTTTCAGTGATCAGTAGGATCACTCGCTTTCTTATCTAGTGTGGTTATTTCCTGAATAAACATAAAAGAGAAACAGAGCAAAGGGAAAACAACGTAGATGCTTACTTATGTTTTCTTATGGCATTTCCAGGGCAGTCTGGCTTTGTTCAAAGCCAAGCGTTTTTGATGAAAGGCATTTTCTAGTGGGTGACAAACATACTTGGTACTAAAAGCCAAAACTATACTCCAAACAAGCATATGTTACGTACACAGAGTATCTTATTTTTTTAACATACCGGTTCCAAATTCAAATGTGTCTTTCACGTCACAGTCCTCTGGCCCTGGAGAATATTTCTGAACAGCTTTGATTACTGTGAAGACTCGGGTAGAATAAAACCACTAGGCCAATTTCAGTAGGGTCATATCCTGCGTGTATTTGGACATCACTTTTTTGCTGAATATTTAAGAACATTTTCAGAGTAAGACACTATGGCCAAGTTTCTACATGGAACTCACTTTTGTCTCTTCTGTGATCCGTACCATCTTTTTCAAAGGTATTCTCTAGAGAAGGCTGAATCCTTGCAGTTATAGTACATAATTCATTACTGTTTTTTCAATTGCCATCAAAGAGAGTGTTTCCATATGTGCTCTTTCTCTAGTACCTTCATTCTTTTTTCCTCCTAAGTGAGTACAGGATTGAACTACTATTGTCTTTTTGGTCTACAGAGAGGGGAAAAAAATCCAGTATCATTGATGGTGTTTCTTTTCCAGGGGACTTGGCAGAAGTGCACTGTGTGGGGGCTGTTTCCTTTTTCATTTGAGTTTCCTTCTCAGTCTTTCCAGTATAGTTTGGAAAGGTTTCCTATCAAAAATTGACTAGAAGGAGAATGAACTGTATTAAAAATTCAGTTCATTTGGGCTGATTGCATTAATGTTGGAAAATATGCAAAGGGGAAAAAAAAAAAAGAAACAGTGATCTAATGTCTGAGGTCTGCTAGTTCACCTATAGCTGCTGCCTTCAGATTCAAGACTTCACTGAACATGTCATTGTCTCTTCACCAACCTGTCCTTACACAGTCCCTGGAAGATCTCAATAGTGTGAAAATTTGTTTAAGCTTTAGCATTTCTTAAGATTTATTTTTTTTTTTTTTAATTCACACTGATTTTATCCTCAATTTTGATAAATTTGACAAGCTACATCCCAAAATATGAAAACCTAACTTTTTGGATGAGATAGCTATAAATGCTTTTTTGGATCAGTTAAAGCTGAAAAAGGAAGGTAATTTTCCCATCCATATATACAGTAATTTTGCTGATCACCTTTCACTCTATGGAATGAGGCCTTGTTAATGATTCTTTCACTTTCTCACATGCAGCTATTAGAGACTATTTCTTTATTTACATTTTACTGTCTTCAAGGTTAAGGCAGTTCTAGGCAAAATAAGCACTTGTCTTGAATATGATATTACTGAGAGGCAAAACCTCCACACCCCTGCCACTTTACTTATGCTTGCATCCTGGAGAAGCAGCTGTTACTCTGAAGAGTGATGGAGCAGTGGGTACTGGAGTTGGGACAAGGTGGTACCAATTGCAATTACCTGCAGCTGCCCCCTTCCTCCATTTACTCATCTTCCCACGCCATCTTTGCTCTTTGTCTCTCCCCTTATAGTCCATCCCTCGCTTCTCATTTCATGGAAAGAAAAAGTCATCTTTGTCTACACATCTGAATAGCCTTGAGCTGTCTCTGTTCATGACTGTAAGCCTCATTGATTTCATTTTTAATTGTTTTTCTCTGAGGCTTTGAAACACACTTGTTTTCAGTCCTCGAGACTTCTGCTGCATTTGCCTTTTTTCAGAGTAAGCAATGCATTAAAGTCCTACAGCTGAAGGGTATAACTTGGTATCTTAAATCTTCTAAACCAAAGGTTTTTCACCTGGTAGAAATTTTCTTCCAAGGCTTATTTTAAATGCCTCCTGCCTGGTGTAGACATACCGCTATGGAATTTTCACAGAATTCCACAATAAATCACTGTCACGTATCATAGAATCATTTAGGTTGGAAAAGACCCTTAAGGTCATTGAGTCCAGCCATTAATCTAACACTGCCAAGTCGACCACTAAACCATGTACCTATGCGCCACATTTACATGTCTTTTAAATACCTTCAGGGATGGTGGCTCAACCACTTCCCTGGGCAGACTGTTCCAATGCTTGGTAACCCTCCCAGTGATGAAATTTTTCCTAATACCCAATCTAAACCTCCCCTGGTGCAACTTGGGAGAAGTGACAGACCTACACCTTGCTACAATCTCCTTTCAGGTAGTTGCAGAGAGCGAGAAGGTCTCCCCTCAGCCTCCTTTTCTCCAGGCTGAACACCCCCAGTTCCCTCAGCTGCTCCTCAGAAGTCTTGTGCTCTAGACCCTTCACCAGCTTTGTTGCTCTTTGGGCACACTCCAGCATCTCAATGTCTTTCTTGTAGTGAGGGGCCCAAAACTGAACACAGTATTCGAGATGCAGCTTCACCAGTGGTCACTTCCCTAGTTCTGCTGGCCACACTATTCCTGATACAAGCCACAATCCTGTTGGCCTTCTTGGCCACCTGGGCACACTGTCGGCTCATATTCAGCCAGCTGTCAACCAACACCCCCAGGTCCTTTTCTGCTGGGCAGCTTTCCAGCCACTCTTCCCCAAGCCTGTAGCGCTGCATGGGGTTGTGACCCAAGTGCAGGACCCGGCACTTGGCCTTGTTGAATCTTATACAATTGACATTGTCTTGTTGCCTTCCCCCGCCAGTTTGCCTTTCGGCACATGGGGATGACCTGCTCCTGTACCTTTAAGGTTTCCTTGTTGGAGAATGTCCAGACTTCCTTGACTCTTTTGCCCTTCAGGACTGCATATGTGCTATAGAACAGTCCCTCTGATGCTTTTAAAAACAATAAAGTGCACATTCAAGGTGGGTCTTTATTTTATGTTTTATATAATTATTACAGAATATTTTTTGTAAAATTATTTTATGTTGGATAATACTGTGGAACAAGCTATATCGAAATAAATATATATGCACGTTCTGCTACATTTCTAAACCCAAATTATGGAGTTAGAATAAACTTGGAATCTCTTATTCATTGGCATTGATACCAGCTTTACATTCTGTAAAATAAATCAGAATCTGGCAACTTGTCTAAAACATAAAAGTATAATTGAATAATAATGTTAGTTATTTTTCTCCTGTGAATATGTTCGAAGACATTACATGTAGTTACATAGATATATACATATATGCACAGAACTATATACACTTTTGCAACTGGACAACAGTGCTATAAAGTAACTTATTTTTTAATTTCTCATCTTCAGCAGAAGAATAATGTATAGTTGACTTTTCTGTCTTACCATGAAAGACATGATGGAAATATTGCAATTACAAAAGCAATTTGGCAAAGAGAAATGTCTAAAAAAACAGATGCAATCCTAGGCTATGTCATTCAAGATATTTCCAATAGGCAAATGAAAATGTGATTGAATTGTGATTGGGCAAGCTTCAGTTGGAATATATATTCTTCTGAGCAAAACAAAAATGACATCAATTGCAAGGGAAATTACTATATTATCATCATTGGAAAATTCATCAAAAGAAAAAAAAAACGAAAAAACTTTGGCTTATCTAGCCTACCCAATTGAATGTTCTCTCCAAAACCATGGACATGAATACCAAGAAAGCAGAAATTCTAAACAGTAGTACTGGTTAGTATTAATATTAACATCAATTAAAAAAAAAACAGTAAATGTGCTAGAGTGGAAGTTAGAAAAAAGGGTTCTAACCACTAGAGCAGTACAACTTCACCATATCAGTCTAACAATAGGAGGAAAATGTAGAACTCTGCAGTACTTAGCTTCATAAATGTAGGTACATTTATACAATGTGGTTTTATGTCATAATAGATATCTATGATGAGCAATGCAGGACGCCAATTAAATTCTATGCCCTATGTTCGAAATGTAAAACCACAAAAAAGTGTATCAATTACTGCCTGTACAGCCCATCAGCTGCAGGTTCATAAAAATATGTCTCTCAGAAGAGACATGCTGTAGTTTGGAATGACATGTTTTTACTGCAGTCTTGAGCAGTGGGAGTTAGTTTCACACTGTTTGAAAGAAATCAGAGAAATTTGGAGAAGAGGAAAAGAAATTGATCCAGGACAAAGCTCTGTTAAATGGGTTTGTGTGGTGTAGAATTAACAGTATGTAGTATAAGAGGTTGTCTAGTGTTTCTCTAAATCAGCTACAACATTCTGTGCTAGTTAAGGTTTTGTATAAAATGATTTCTGTGTACTTTCTGAAATACATTAAGCAAAATATCATAGAATCACCTCTCACTCTTTCATCAAAAAGAAAATACTGTTAAAATATATTATGTGTTTGAAGTCAAATTTCTAGATTAGGTCCACTTTCCTATGTATTTTTACTGCTGATGTCCTCAGATATTCACAATCTTCAATCAATAGCAGAAGAAGTTATCTCCACATCAATCATTTTTATTTTTTAACTTTTCCATTGTGTGTGAGGAGGGGATCTCTCAACCACAGCCTATGTCTAGAAATGAATTTTTTTTCAGGGTGAACACTCCTACATTTTTTGCATGAAAATTGAAGATAATTAATCATCTATCAAAACACGACTGTCTCTTCTATTTATTGGAAGATATAGAACTGACAAAGGAAAAAAAAATAATTTCATTCAGAAACTGAGGAATACTTCTAAAGGTTGGTATTAAACGTTTGTTTTCACTCTGGGGTTAGGAACTGACTAAACAGGTTGGCACATCCCAAGAAAAGCAGTAAGGAGAAGAGCAAAGCACATTTTCCCTTCTACAGAATTTGGAGAATTTTCAAGTTTCTCAGTGGACTTTTCATTTTAACTTTTTTTTAAAGCTTGAAAACTAAAGAAAGTGTGAAGTTTTGGCCAAATAAAATATTTTCATTAGCAATAAACAATTGTTCCTTATTGAAAGAAATGTTCTGTATTAAAAAAGGGTAGATTTTTTTCTTAAGTAATTTTATACAACTTAAACTAATAAATTTTTTGGTATGGTGAACAAAAATAAGAGTCATTTATTTACATATGTCAAACCAAAAGCAGTGTGGCACAACACACCTATTATTTATTCACAACAGATTTTTATACTATAAGAACTTTTCGTACCCTGTGCTTCTGTGTTATACTGAACTATATGAATAGCAAATCATGTCCAACTGCCCAACAGAAACCAGTTAACAGGCAGATTTTATGCTGATGATACAAACTTCAGAGATGAAATTTGATTGTTTTGCACCTCACTTTTTTCCATAAACTTGACTTAATTTTATGTTTTCAGCATCGCCCCCAACCCTGCCCCAGTATAGCTGAATGTGCATATCTATAATGTGCATATCTAGATATATAATATATATATATACATAATATATATATATATATAATGCGCATATCTATAATGCAGTTGGTGAAGACACTGAAGAGAAGTAAGGTTGTTGCAGGTTTAGATATCCTGCTATTTCGACTGATGCAAAAATACAGCTTTTGACAAGAACTATGCTATCCGTATACTATACAGTAACCAAAAGGTAAGAGGTCTTATGTCTTAACAGTAGCTTCAGCTTTTATAAATGTCTCAGTGATTTTCTCGGCTAGGAATAGGACGTACCTCATGATCAGCTCTGACAATGAACACAGAGATCACAGTAGGCTTTTTTCCTTGTGCTGGGTAGGTGAATTATATACTATTCTAGAACTAAAGCTTACACAGCTGGGATTTCTTTTTCTTATTCCCTGCTGCTTATCTTCTTACATTCTGTTTCTGCTCTTTCAGCAGCTATGCATATCAGGTTCTGTTAAATTTGTTAAAGGTGGTAATATCACCTTTGAGTGTGATCTAGGGTGTGCTGAGAATTAAATATTATAGATTAAACCAACAATCATTTAGAATATGAGCAATTAGTTTATGTGTATCTCCAAACTAATCACAGCATGTGTAACCATTTCCTTAGTTAAAAAAGTAGGGGACAGAAAATACATTTATCACTACATGAGAGTTTAGGGGATGTAGTACACAGAGTCAGAGGAAATACATCTTTATTAGTGCCACTGGGTAAAGAATACCTGCTCAGAGAATATTAGAAAAAGCCAAGCTGAATAGTCAGGAGTAATTACTGTCCTCTAAACAGTTGCCAGATGACCACAGTATGAGCAGTGCATCCAGTTTGGGGCCCCCCAGTAAAAGACAGACATTCTCCTATGAAGAAAGGCTGAGAGAGTTGGGGTTGTTTAGCCTGAAGAAGAGAAGGCTCTGGGGAAACTTTATTGTCCCCTTTCAGTACTCAAAGGGGCTTACATGAAAGACAGAGAAAGACTTTTTACCAGGGCCTGTAGTGACAGGAAAAGTTGTAACAGTTTTAAATTAAAAAAGGAATTAATTCTTTACTGTGAGGGTGGTGAGATGCTAGAACATGTTGCCCAGAGAAGCTGTGGATGTCCCATCACTGGAAGTGTTCAAGGTCAGTTCAGATGGGGCTTTGAGCAACCTCATTTAGTGGAAGATTCGTCTGTCCACAGCAGGGGGATGGAACTAGATGATCTTTGAAGGTCCCTTC
>VYZM01020059.1:115615-142164 GCA_013398915.1 Dromas ardeola
CGTTTGTTTTCACTCTGGGGTTAGGAACTGACTAAACAGGTTGGCACATCCCAAGAAAAGCAGTAAGGAGAAGAGCAAAGCACATTTTCCCTTCTACAGAATTTGGAGAATTTTCAAGTTTCTCAGTGGACTTTTCATTTTAACTTTTTTTTAAAGCTTGAAAACTAAAGAAAGTGTGAAGTTTTGGCCAAATAAAATATTTTCATTAGCAATAAACAATTGTTCCTTATTGAAAGAAATGTTCTGTATTAAAAAAGGGTAGATTTTTTTCTTAAGTAATTTTATACAACTTAAACTAATAAATTTTTTGGTATGGTGAACAAAAATAAGAGTCATTTATTTACATATGTCAAACCAAAAGCAGTGTGGCACAACACACCTATTATTTATTCACAACAGATTTTTATACTATAAGAACTTTTCGTACCCTGTGCTTCTGTGTTATACTGAACTATATGAATAGCAAATCATGTCCAACTGCCCAACAGAAACCAGTTAACAGGCAGATTTTATGCTGATGATACAAACTTCAGAGATGAAATTTGATTGTTTTGCACCTCACTTTTTTCCATAAACTTGACTTAATTTTATGTTTTCAGCATCGCCCCCAACCCTGCCCCAGTATAGCTGAATGTGCATATCTATAATGTGCATATCTAGATATATAATATATATATATACATAATATATATATATATATAATGCGCATATCTATAATGCAGTTGGTGAAGACACTGAAGAGAAGTAAGGTTGTTGCAGGTTTAGATATCCTGCTATTTCGACTGATGCAAAAATACAGCTTTTGACAAGAACTATGCTATCCGTATACTATACAGTAACCAAAAGGTAAGAGGTCTTATGTCTTAACAGTAGCTTCAGCTTTTATNATATATAATGCGCATATCTATAATGCAGTTGGTGAAGACACTGAAGAGAAGTAAGGTTGTTGCAGGTTTAGATATCCTGCTATTTCGACTGATGCAAAAATACAGCTTTTGACAAGAACTATGCTATCCGTATACTATACAGTAACCAAAAGGTAAGAGGTCTTATGTCTTAACAGTAGCTTCAGCTTTTATAAATGTCTCAGTGATTTTCTCGGCTAGGAATAGGACGTACCTCATGATCAGCTCTGACAATGAACACAGAGATCACAGTAGGCTTTTTTCCTTGTGCTGGGTAGGTGAATTATATACTATTCTAGAACTAAAGCTTACACAGCTGGGATTTCTTTTTCTTATTCCCTGCTGCTTATCTTCTTACATTCTGTTTCTGCTCTTTCAGCAGCTATGCATATCAGGTTCTGTTAAATTTGTTAAAGGTGGTAATATCACCTTTGAGTGTGATCTAGGGTGTGCTGAGAATTAAATATTATAGATTAAACCAACAATCATTTAGAATATGAGCAATTAGTTTATGTGTATCTCCAAACTAATCACAGCATGTGTAACCATTTCCTTAGTTAAAAAAGTAGGGGACAGAAAATACATTTATCACTACATGAGAGTTTAGGGGATGTAGTACACAGAGTCAGAGGAAATACATCTTTATTAGTGCCACTGGGTAAAGAATACCTGCTCAGAGAATATTAGAAAAAGCCAAGCTGAATAGTCAGGAGTAATTACTGTCCTCTAAACAGTTGCCAGATGACCACAGTATGAGCAGTGCATCCAGTTTGGGGCCCCCCAGTAAAAGACAGACATTCTCCTATGAAGAAAGGCTGAGAGAGTTGGGGTTGTTTAGCCTGAAGAAGAGAAGGCTCTGGGGAAACTTTATTGTCCCCTTTCAGTACTCAAAGGGGCTTACATGAAAGACAGAGAAAGACTTTTTACCAGGGCCTGTAGTGACAGGAAAAGTTGTAACAGTTTTAAATTAAAAAAGGAATTAATTCTTTACTGTGAGGGTGGTGAGATGCTAGAACATGTTGCCCAGAGAAGCTGTGGATGTCCCATCACTGGAAGTGTTCAAGGTCAGTTCAGATGGGGCTTTGAGCAACCTCATTTAGTGGAAGATTCGTCTGTCCACAGCAGGGGGATGGAACTAGATGATCTTTGAAGGTCCCTTCCAATCCGAACCATTGTATGATTCTGTGATAAATGGGATCAAGTTCAGCACAGGGCCACAATGATGTTTGGGGGCTGAAGAACTTGCCCTTTGAGGGGAGGCTGATGGAGTTGAGCTTGTTCAGCCTGGAGTAGAGATGGCTTGTGGTGGACCAAATAGCAGCCCACCATAACCTATGGGAAGGTTATCAAGACGTTGGAGCCAGCATCTTCACAGTGAGGCATGGCAGAAGGATGAAAGACAATAGACATAAATTGGGACAAAAGAGGTTCAGACTGATATAAGGAGAAACTTCTTCCTCATGAGGACAGTCAGGCAGTGCAACAGGCTGTCCAGAGAGGTGCTGCAGTCTCTGCACTCTTGGAGGTTTTCAAGATCTGAATCAAACACTGAGAAATCCAGTCTGATCTCATAGCTGACCCTACTTTGAATAGAAGGTGGGACTAGAAATCTTCTGATATCTCTTCCATCCTGAATTGTCCTATGATCCCATGAGTAAATCCATTTTTCTTGAGGAGCAGAAGGCAATGTCATTTCTAATGGTCCATTTTTTCCACAGTCTTCAACTGGCTCCTAAGTCCTGTTGTATGAACACATTAATTTTCCTTTACTGCATACAGTTTCATACTACTAGAGAAATAAAATTCTTGTCTTCCGTTTGTTCTTTGAAGATATTAGTTAAATGAGAGCCAGGTTATCAAATGCTCTCAGGAAAAGAACTAAGATCTTAATATATATTGAATAGTTGTGAAGCCAGTACAAACAATGGAAGACAAATTAGATATTTCAGTAGTCATATGTGTTAACAAGAAGATATGCCTCAGTAGTCCCTCCTAACTGCATTTTTCCCATTCTAAATATGCCCAAGCACACTTCATCAGTGCAGTCTGTCTGGAAAATGAAGAAGATATTAATAGAGCTGGCTATTAATAGTGATTGCTTTGAGTAAAAGTTTACTGACATCAAATAAAGGAAATTCCTAATTGCACTGAATCAACCACTTTTTGATGTGTACCTTGCTGTGTACTCAGCATTTATAATTAATGACAAGAATGTTCTCAAAGATACGTACTCAGCTTGAATAAATATATGATCAATTCCATTATTATTAGATCAAGAAATAAAGAATTTATGGTCTAAAGAATTTATGACCTAAAGAACATAGGCAACTTAGGTTAGAAAAAAAAAAATAGTGGTAAGTTTCTTCAAACACATGGAGTAGAAACAGAGTAGGTTAGAAAAGAACAAGATCTGCTGTTGTTGTGTTTAGGGTTTTTTTAAAAGTCAATTCCCTGAATCTACAAGATACAACAAATCAATGGGAAACAGGTGCCAATAACTTTTTCAGAGAAGCAGATACAAATATATGCTGAACTGTGTATTTTTGCTGAAGTTACTCTGTAAAATAATTATTATTTTAGCCTTCAGGTAGTTTATGAACATTTTTACAGTGTTATCATACTGAGAATTTTGACTATATAATAATTGAATTGCATCTACTGAAGAACATAGCAGTAGGAAGAGTTTTTAGTTAGTCTAAATCTGAAAACAGAATGTTTTTCTGAACATCAGATAAAATCAGGTGAAAAAATTATTGTAAACATCAATAACAAAACCAAAAAATGATAAAAAGATATGTGAAGGTCACAGGAATAAATAAAACCACAAAGAAAAAGAAGCTTTAGGAGAACATATTCAGTGCTGGCATTCAATTGACTGAACATTCCTATAGAGGGGTTGTTTTGTCATTGCTGTGAAAATACTCAAAATCAAACAAAGGCTCTTGTTATCATCATTGGAATCACTGGACTGTAGAACTCGGTCAAATTATCCAAGGACAGGATTTAATTGATCAGCTAATGTTAATTTAAAGAAATCAGTTTTTTAAAAGCCTTACTAAGTTTGGTCAAGCATACTTTTGTTCTCATCAAGCGTATTTATGTGTATGGGCTGAAAAGTAGGAGGAAAAAAATATTATAATTTAGCTGACAATAGGAGAGAGCGGATTAGTATTACAAAATCAAAAAGAGAGGTCAGAAGGAAGTTAAAAACTAAGAATGTTTTCTGAGTAGCAATAAAAGTGTCTCCAAACTGCTCTAATATACTGTTTGAAATTATCCTAAACAACTTCTGATCAAAAGTAGCTAAAGCAAATCAATTCTGAGAAGAAATGAAAAGAAGTGTCTTGTCAAATTTGGCAAAGATGCACCTACTATATTTCTAGTATTTCTAGTGAAATACTGGAAACATCTGAGTCAGCTGGTAACAGAGTAATGCCGGCAATGCCCTTTCTGTGCCTCCTCACCTGCCCTTTTTTTTCCCTCTCTCTTCTTAAGTAAGATAACTGTGAAACTGTAAAGTTCAGAGAGGCTGCTCAGGCCAAGACAAGAGATTAGTGAGGTTTTCACTGCCTCAGTAACATATCACCCACTATGAAATCTATCTAGGTCAGAATACTTCTGTATGAGCTGCAATTACACCATGCACTGGCATTGTACCCTAATCCTAAATAGACTAGCCAAGTTGTTAAACTAGTTGCACTTGAGATTGTCACTTTTTGACAATAGGGCTGAAATTCAATTTGCATCTTAAACCACTGATGTCTAGGTATTCACAGATAGGTGTCTGTATGGGAGCCCAGTGAGCCATTAGAGTCAATACACCACTAACACAGACAATGGGGTCAAAGGAGATATTCAGCTGACCAGATGTAGGTGTCATCAATAGACACCTGCATGGAGTAGAATAATATTTTGGAAACTGAGCCTACTGGCTTCCATTAAGCCCAGTCCTGATAATATCAACATGAATATAAAACAGCTAGGCGTCCTAGTAGCAAAGGATGGAAAACGATCCTGAGACCGTAAGGTCTAGGCTCGTCCTGTTTTAGGAAACCAGATTACACGATCCTGTTCATAACCTGCACAGACTATCTGTGTTTTTTGACATCTTCCCATACTGTTCCCATCAGTTCTTATAGAACCATCAGTTTCACTTGTCTGTAGATGTATTTTCATGGTCTACAGAGGAAAAAAACCCTTTTTTTTCTTTTTTTTCTTAGAACTGTGAGAAATGAATATTGGAGAAGCAAAGTCAGATATTCTGAATTCAAAACGGAGCTCATATTTATTGTCGAGTACAAATGTTCTACATTATCAAGAATGGACTCTTTGAGCATTAGAAAATGCATAATGTGACATATAGCATTTATTCAAAGAGCCATAGCTATGCATTGGATCTCAAGGGGAATATAAATATTGCAGCCTGACACTAAGGGGCCAGAAAGTAGGATGCGTAATTTAACTTTAACCAAGTTGACTGAATTTGTAAATTATAACTTCATTTTTATATTTAATTAGACAACCAAATATACTATTTTTTTTCTTTTTTTTATGTATTGATAATAACAGCCAATATTAAAATAGTTATTACTTTTTGCGTTTTTAAAGAAACATGCATTTTTCAGAGGGGGTTATTTCGTAATACCTTTAGTAGTTATTCAATATGTGCAACATTGCTTCAAGCCTTTTGCTTTTTGCTTTTCTTTAATACTTTAAAATAAATACAAGTTGAAAATCACTCTGGATTTATGCTAACTTTGACTGAAATTTTGCGTGTTGAAGGGCACAGAATCCATTCTGACTTGACTGCAGCTCATTAACAAATTTGACTGTAATTCCTAGTTAGTTCATTTGATAGGACTCAATTATATTTTGATTAAATTAATTTCAAAAAAACCCACCACTCTATTTGTCATCATCTCTGAAGAAAAGTTCCTTAGGTTGGCAAAGCTGTAAAATACCACAAGATAGCAAGTTAAATCCCATTATATCTAAATCATAAGGGTTTATTTGTTTAAAAACCTTCCTGGGTTTATACATTCAAAGGAAGTATATACATAACAACAGCGAAAGAGCATCATCACTTGAAGGCAATAACAGAATGGAAAAATAAACACAACAAATTCTGATGTTGATGGGCAGACTGAAAAGTAGATGTAGATATAGATAAATAGTTAGACAATTTGAGTCCCTGAAATTCAGTCCCATTTCTTTCATATGCTAAAGGTAGATGGAGAAAGATAAAAGCTTTTTTCAGTGCACGGTTTGATTTTACTTTCTCACTTTGCTTTCTTGCCTTACTGCTTTATAGAAATACAGATAGTCATTAAGAGCATAAAACATGCTTTATAAGTGGTTTTCTTGAAAAATAGACATTTCTGAAAGAATTACAGATGGGAAAGTATACCTAATGGGCTTTCTTCTTCATTATAAAATTATCCTGATCTTAGCATTTTGCAATCACATCATTATGATTGCAGAACACACAGAAAAATCAAGTGTAGCTATTATGATAGCAATCTTTACTAACATTTTTTCCTTCAGACCAAAATTGATGTCTTACCTCTCTATGTAAGAAACACCATTATGGAAAGATTTATTGAAGTAAATTATTAGACAGAAACTCTCCTTCTTAACTGTTCAATTTGGTAAAAAATATATTCAGTGGAGGTAGCTGCTCACAGAGACTCCATAACCTCAGAGCTCTTGCTAAATTTAACGTTTCAGGTTTGGCAGTAGCAGAACCTTCCTGAGGTGAGTAAAGGTGCAAACTCTTCCTCAACCTTCTCTTTGTCCTGCAGGTTTGTGTTATACCCATGTAACTCCAGGACTCTAAAACTACCATGATCAGTCCTGTAGAAAACAGTATCCAGCATGTTGTCACTCAAATATATCTATCAGTCTCCACTGTCTTTATTGTTATATCCATTTTTTTCCCTTCTTGCTTTGTCTTCTGTCCCTAGCAGTGCTGGGATATCCAGTCCTTGATGAGGTGAGACAAAATGAAATGCTTCCTTTCTCTCCTTGGCTGCCCAACCTGAACCCATGTGGTGACAAGGAGGATCACACCAGTGTGCTGAAATACAGGGCGCTGTGCAAGAATGCTATGGGAGTGCTAGCATTGTCCCAGGAATCATGCCGAACAAGTTAACAGCATGCCAACAGGAATGCTGCTTCTCGACATAGCTGATTAGATGTAGGTTGGAGCTACATATAAGCATGTGTTCAGCAGGTAGGAGGCATCCCTGCAATAATGCAGTTAGTCTTTTCATGCTCCAATGTTTTCCTCTCAAGGGTGATATTCTTTTCCAAGCCTTTTCAATAAAATGCAGTCTGGTAAAGTCTGATTATGTGTAGCTTTTCATAGTCTGAATTCACATTAATGTAATTCCTGGACAAACACAATGCCCCTTGGCAATGAGAGATTTTAGTACCACTCACCTACTGAGGGTAGTCAGAAAGGGGAATGAATTTTACAGAAGTTTAGAAACCCTTACGGTCACTCTAGTCTTATCTGTCAGATTTATCTGGCTGACAAGAAGTAGCTTTGTGTCTCAGTGATAAGTTTCTGAATCAAATACATGATGGAGAAGATCTCGTCTGCCATGCCTGTAGAGGAGCTGTGCAATGCAAATGATCAGTCATGGTTTTTATCAGGGGTGCTCTCAGGTCCGCTCACCGAGGTACAGTACAGATATCCTCTCAGTTCCTGATTCATTGCCAGAATATAATTCATTAAAGAAGGAGATGGGTCATAAATACAGTCATGTGAGACCTGTAAGGGATGTACTGTTGCAACTGCTGCCTTCTCTCCAGAACAGTAGCTGGTCTTTCTCAACAGCATTTAGAGCAGAGAGAAAGGATAGTATAATAATTATGATTCTTACTAGCTTCTTTAAAGAATTCCAATTCCCCCCTCTGTCATAGACTTTTTGTGTGGCAGCAGCAAATCACTTTATACAATTTGGCCTCAGTTTTCTAGCTAATATTTGTATATAATAAAATTTGCTTAACCACCAACCAGTATTGTATTAATACATGCATTAAATTGTTGGGAAATTCCAAAGTTGTGATGATGGAAGACCATAAAATATTCAAAGCAGTTGTTTTGTTTTATCACAATCTGTCTGTGTTGCCATTCTATCTCAGCACTGGCTGTGGAAGTCAAGCTCTCAGATGATGTCAGTTTGGTCTGATCAAGTCTAGATCATTTATAAAAGGCATTTGGGGTGAATGGAGTAACGATGCACTTGTAATCTTGGCACTATCACTTTCTTTCTTGCTGTATTTGTAATAGGACAAAAGATCTAATATTTTAAACCTGATAAATACTTAAAATCCTATGTTATAGACAGCACAAGTTTTATTGTGGTTTAAAGAATTTAGGGATTCTTTCAGCAGTCTTCCCAATGTCATCACTTCAAAGCTTGTTAGCTTCACATTCACGTCTTTTTTTCTCTTGTACAAAATCTTTTTTTCTCAGTTTTTCTTAGCTTTGATTATTCAATAGAGCAGAAACTGAATCCCTGTAATGAAACCTGAAATCACGAGTATGAGGCAGGAAATCAAACTTGACATCATTATATATGGTACATAAGAACTGAAAGCAAATTTTTTGCAGAGGGGTAATTCCAGACCAGGAAACTTAACCCAGGATTTTAATACCATAGATATATGTTATCCAGTGCAATACAGACTTACATGGGATTACTTTTATCCACCCAGAGGTCATCCGACTTGCTGTCATAATTGCTGCATGAGTAACTTCACCACATGGCAGTGCATGCCTTATGGCATGGAAAGCTTAGATCAGAATCCCTGGAATCCCTGTGCTCCTTTAAATCATTTTACCTCCTCTCAAAAGAAATTGTAAGGAGTTTATCAAGTGGTATGCCTTAACTGCTTACTTCTCTGAGGCTATACAGAACTATTTTCCTTTATAAGAGATGCTGAGGATGATGACTATTAGTAATTAATATGTCATTGTGGATATTGTAGTAACAATATCATTAGCCATATATTGTCAGGCACACTATTAAAGCATGCTATAGGACAATCCTGTACCACTGAGTACCAAATATGAATAGACAGGATGGACATATTATTTCCATTTGTACAGAAAAGGAAAAAAAACAAACAAACTGTAATATTATATGGTTTACCAGAATCACAAAATAAGCTGAAACAAGAACTGTCTGAGGTAAAGTCAGCATTTTTCCTACTTTTCTCAGATTGCGGTCTATTGCATTTACTGAAATATTGTTCTTTCTAAATATAGCCCACTTGCATTTTGTCTTTTGGAAGGCAGCAAAATTTCACCTTTTTTTTTTTTTTAACAGATAGTTACATATATGGTATCTATTATCATCGTAATAATTAGCTTAACAACCTTGAGCAATTAACTATGTCATGTGTTGGAACATTGCTGCACTTTCAATATGAAAATGTAACCTGTGGATTGCTGTGATTACTCTCCATCTCACTCTAACACAAATTCATTCCTGTTTTCTATTTTTAGTGTTGTAAAGGATATAATCTCAGATACTTGCTTTCTACCATCCTGGTTGAAGAAATAATTCTGTCAAACTATTCAGTTTTTTCCTTCAAATCCAATTAACACCTTTTTATTCAATTTTTAGGACACATGGTACTGTTTGTAGATGTGAATGACCTTACGGTTTTTGGTTTTATCCGTATCTCTCTTTTCCATGAGGTGTAATTATTGCCTTTTTTATTTGAAATTTTAAATATAATGACTGTAACTTCACAGATCATCATTTGATGGATAGTATGCCTATTCAGGAATAACCTGAACAGAGAATATGTTTCTACATCAGTGGTACCAGTTAACTGTGCCATATTGGTTTGTGTGACTGATAGATGACAATGAACTTCTGCAAACTTTGTAAGTATGAGCAGCTGCATGCTACAGAGCAATAAAAAAATGCTAAGCAAATGAATAAGTCCCTGGACATTCTCACGTATCTTTACATTTTTCATGTTTGAAGAACTCAAAGAGAATGCTCCTTTTACTGTGACCTTGTGGTGGAGCTTAAAAAAGACAGCTACATCTTCTACTTTGCTCGTTCGGCTACTGGCTGCTTATAGAAGTCTAATACTTTTTCACGATATGTCGTGGTGTGGCCTCAGACGGCAACAAAGAACCCCGTGCCGCTCGCTCGGGCTTTCCCGGAGCGGGAAAGGATCGGAAGAAAAAGGCAAAACTCGTGGCTTGAGACAAAGGCAGTTTAACAGAACAGCGAAGGTAACAAGGAAACAACAACAATAACACGGACAGAGGGATATACGAACACGATTACGGAACCGCCGCTCCCCGCCCGGCCCCGGGACGCCCCCGCCCGCTCCAATCTGGTCTTCCAGATAGGTCCATAGCAACTTCTTCGACTTCTTGCCCCCTCCCCCGGCAGCTCCGGGTGGGCATGGCTCCCATGGGATGGGATACCTGTGTCCCTGCCGGAGCCTGGGAAGAATTAACCCTATCCCCGCCGGAACTAGGACACTATAAAATCTTGCTTTCTTAGTCAGCTTTGTTACCAGATGCCTTATGTTGGGTTATTTATTCCATTGTCAACAGCCAGCTGAGTAGTAATCTCATCTCATCTCTTTTGTAACTAGTTCATATGCCCAGTACAGAAATACTGCCTAAATACCTACAGAACTTGAGAAGCTCTTCAGCCTGTACCAGGACTTTGTCCAATCCCTTGCAAAAAACGCAGGCCGGGAACCGACTGGCTGGGGAGCAGCTTTGCAGAAAACTCCCCCAGGGGTCCTGGCTGACAGCAAGCGGGGAACGAGCCAGCAGGCAGCATGCCTGCATGCATCCTTCATCTGGGAGCAAGGAAGGTCAATCCTGGGCTGTATTAATAGGAGCCCAGCCAGAAGATGAAGGGAAGTGATTACCCTCTCTAAGCAGCATCTGTTAGACTACATATAGAGTTTTACACTCCACTCCCAACCCCAGTACAAGACAGACACTGATAAACTGGAGTGAGTTCAGCGTAGGGTCACCAGGGCAGGACAGTCAGGGGCCAGAGTACTTTCACCTATGAAAGGTTGAAGGAACTGGGCTTGTTCAGCTTTGAGAGGAGCCCAACAACCTCCCCTGCCTATGGGGATGTCATCAAGGAGACAGGAGAAGGCTCTTCACAGTCATGCATAGTGGGAGGGTGAGAGACAATGCGCACGAAACAAGGTAAGTTCAGTCTGATATAAGGGGAAATATTTTCCCCATGAGGACAGTCAGGCAGTGAACAGTTTACCCAGAGAATTTGTGCAGTCTCTTTCCATCCTTCAGGGTTTTCAAGACCCAGCTGCTTAGCCCTGAGCAATGTGTCTGACCTCATAGCTGACCTTGCTTTGAGCAAGCAGTTAGGCTAGAGACATCTTCAGGTCCCTCCTGAATTACCCAGTGCTCCTAATCTGGAGTAACAACTCCATGGACTGAAAGAAGAGAAGGTAGCTAATGCAGACTGAACTATTTCAGTAAACAGGGACCTGTGACAGATCCTGGAGGTAGAGCATTGATTGGGTGACAATAACTAACTTTCATCTTCTGTCTGTTTGCACCTGTGCAAGGAGCACATGGCTGCTATCTTTGCATTCAGGCTAAATGATTTCAGTCTGGTGAACAATGGGAATTCAACTCTCGTCTACCTCAAGATTCTGCAACGCTTTAAAAGTGATTGCAGCTATACCAAGCTGTCTCTTTACAATAGATAAGGGTAGGGAAATTCAGGTAGTACATTTAGGGTCTTCCTGCCCATTCTGATACTTTGAAGAATTGATGGCTCCTTAGTCAGTGTTTCTATTGCAATGCCACGTCACTGACTAGATCTTGAGATCAAACTATTTACATCAATCAGTTTCACTGAAGTTCAAACTGGTCTTCCAGATAGGTCCATAGGACTTTTGGCGAGCAAGTCTGTATGCTTGCTTAGAAGAATGATTTACATCAAAGGAAAAAAAAGAAAAAAAGAGAAAGAGAAAGTCTATGATATATCGTGCCTTTAGAAGAAAATAGCCTTGTTATTATGCATGCAGAAAGCTGGTAAAATGCACTGTATGTTAAATATTAAAAAGTAAGTAAAAACCATAGCCATATATTCCATTCTCCAGCACTTTAGATATTAATTCACAGTGGAAAAATCAATTTAAATTCTCAAGATCAAGAATACTATTAGTATTTCTTTAACATGCTTTTTTTCAGTGTCTGGGGAACAAAAGATTGATTTTCTGTTATTACATTGCCAGATTTTCTCCTTTGAAAACATTCATACTCAGACAGAAAAAAATTACTTAAAACAACATACATGCATAAATTCAGCTTAGACTTAATGGGCTAAATAGTGCTTCAAGACACACAAAATATTCTTGTCAGTGGACAAAACTATTTCCAGTTGGAGAGCAACTACATAAAGAAGTATTTATTCAAAACAGAACTCACAATGCTCCCTATCATCCAAATTTAGGAATCAGAATGTGATTTATTGTTTGCCTAACTTTCTTCTGATAAATTACATGAAATGAACAAAATTATACCAAGTTTAAACTGATTTGACTTAGAAAAAACGTAGGGATTCAGGCACTGATCCCCTCCAAATATTTACATGCATATGTGCAAATACATTTAATTAAATGAGGGAAAGGAAGTGGTGGTTGCCACCTCCACTGGTTTTATCACTAGTTAAATTTACTGGTTTCACTGCATTTAAAAAAGTGGAAGCATGGACAGACACCTTCAACAGCAGAATGGTCCAACACACATCCTTTACCTCTCAGCAAAATGCTCTAAAGCCCAAGAGGTAAACTAGATTGGGCTTTTGATCGCTCTGCTTTGACATGGGCTGCTATGCAACTGAGAAGACTGAGAGAGATATTAAATGAGGAAGAATGTGACTCTGAGAATAACAAGACAGGTTTATTTTGTGCTAAAGTGCTGTCTGATAAAATACATCTACTTGCAGTTTTGCATGCAGGTGCAAACAATACCTTTCTTCTCTTCTCCTTCATCTGTGTTATTGCTGTAAAATGGGTACTAAATTGTGTACGGGGGATTCAGGACACACGTTTTCTTTCATATATTTAGACTTACAGTTTCAATTCTGAAGCTAGTGTGATTCCAGGCTGTGTGTTACTGTGAGCACCTCATTTGGGATTGTGAATTTCCCTGTTATGACCAGGCTCAGGCACCCTTTGGGCTCCTTGGCTTTGTTTTTGGTTAGATTCTGTAGTCTGTTCTCATCTGAAAAATATTTGTGCTCAGTGAATGTATGGATACTACAAGTGCACTTTGGCAAGACTGTCTACTGTTGATACTTCCTGCTCCAAAATACTTTTCAGCAGGAAATAGTTTTCAGTAATTTAAGAAGGAAGCAGTGGTCTAAAAAGTAAAAATTTAACATGAAGTGTCCGGCAAGAAGTATCTGTATTTTTAGGTTTTGCTGGTAAATACTTACCACATAAACCTGATGTATTTCTAAGATCTAACAACATTCCTAACTTCCTAAGTTCATAAGCTGACTTACACAGCTAACGAGCATAGGAGGTGTTTGGATTTAGTGATCAACTAGACACTCAGTAGTCCTGTCTTCCTAAAATGTCAGATGGGAGGGAATCACAGACAATTCTGTGAATTCTGTTATTTAGAAATCTGGTTTGCTTCTTGTTTGCTGGAACCAGATCAGTCGCATCTAATTTTCTGCTTTTTAAAGTACTTTACATATTTGATAATTTTTCCAATTGTTTCCTATTATATATATACATTTTGGATTTCACATAAATGAGTACTTTAAATATAGTAGTTGTATTTTCTTATTATTTTTAATATATTTATTTGAAGACATGCATAACTAGAAAAACGATGTAGAGATCAGAACTGACAGCAAATAGACCTGTATACAGATAGAGGTAATATATATTTGCACTATATAATCCACATAATTAAATTAAACATTAAAAATATAAATAGGCATGTACATCCTATACACATGCAACTATACATGTTTATGGTTCAGGATGTTGGAAAACTAAATTTTTTGAAATGCAGGACAATAAAAGATGAGTTGCCTTGTGAAGGATTTAAAATTAAGTCTGAGAGAAGAGAATATTAAGCGCACCACTCAACCTGAGTTTGTTGGTTGATGCAATATGCTGAATGCTGAAATTAAGATGTGTATCTTTCCTCTCATCCTAAAAAAGCAACTGATTTTAATAACTCTCAGACAGACAAAGACATTTAAGTGTCTCTTTCAGAAAACATCTCTCCTATTCATAAGATACTAGATAAATGAGATGGGTCTGTTCTTCACTAGCATAGCTGTCATGGAATGTTACCTCAAGATCATTCAATGCCCTACTCACTGATTATCGAATAGGACAAGTCTTTATTTCTACATGTAGAATTCCATCACTGAATAAGCAGTCCTTCAATAAACTGCTCCAATTTTAGTAGTCGTTCTCAGCCCTGAAAATACATATTTCAAATCATCCTTCTTTCAGTAGTTAAAGTACGTTAGGTGCAACTAGTTAGGTCTCCTTATCACACCACATTTACTTTGTAATTTATGTTCCTGTTGGGTAATGACAAGCAAACATGTTAGCAGGGGAAAGAAATTATCATTAGTTGTCTAAGAGCAGGATGTTATATTGTGAGTGAGTAAAAGATGAGCTGTTTAGTTTATGCTCAGAGTAAATACAGGAAAAAAAAAAGATTTGTGGATTTTTTTTTTAAAAAAGTAAAATGGTCAAGAATGCTTTTCTTGATTCTAAATGAAGGGAAAGTGATGATGCAGTGGTAGCAGGTTCCTAGCTCTTTGCGATGATTCACAGCTAAAATCTAAACCATGCTACGGACTAATGGTGAATACTGTCTCCTGAAAGCTCAAGTATTTATGGATATTTGTTTATCAGTGAATAATAAGTGGCTTGAAATGAGAGTGGGTGCATAATTTCTTGACTGTCTGCAAATACTTTGTGTCTTTAAGCACAATAGTTAAAAGATGTCTAAGCTCCAGAAACAGCTTGAGCTAGACTGTTCAGCCTTGCAAAAGATTAAAAATGTCTTTCTCAGCAAATGTTGTCTTTTCTATAAGCAAAATCTTGATCCAGTTGGATTTGAAACTTGTTGGGCTACTTAAGTGTGAAAGATATGTGTAATTAGTCAAATTTTTAGTCTATGAGCTCATCTGAATATGGAGAGTAATAAGGAGTGTCAGAAACAATAATAATTATAATCTGTAATGCCGAAGCACCAATCACAGTAGTGTATTCATGTGTGTCATTTTAAGGAGACAAATTTATATCTCCCTGTTTTCTAGCAGTAGGTGTGAGTGAAAATTACACTAACAGTGTAGGAAGCCTAACCTCCTCATTGATCTAAACTAAATTAGTGTACAATTACTTCGCAATAACTGTACCCCGTTTTTGTGGAAATAGACCAAAAAAGCATGGACTCTTACACTCCTTTTCAAGCCCTGACTATTTGATCTCCAGGAAAGAACTTCCTGTGTCAATAAAAGATAAACATTTGATCAGGAAAGTTGTGATCTGAACTCTTTTTGATAAAAAAAAAAAAAAAAAATCAACCATTCCTGTTTGTTTCGATCCACTTCAGGATCACACAGTTGTGTAAATGTACTACAGTCATGAATTATGACATTGAAGAGTGCTAACTGCAACAGAAAGAACTAACTAAAGCTGTGTTAGAAATGTACATTTTACGGATTACAGTGCAAAGGTGGGAAACTAGGTTATTGATTAGAATGGAAGAGAGAGACATAATTTGAGAAAGATCAATGAACTCATTCAATTCAGTTCAGTTCGTCCTTGAAATCAGTGTGTTTTAGTAGCATAGCATAAGAGAGTAGATTTGGAGCTTTCTAGATCAGCCTCACTTGAACCACATTGTTGTACAAAAGCTAACATCATTGTATAAAAGCTAACATTGTTGTATAAAAGCAGGGTGGAAACCTAGTTTTAACAAATCAAGAACATGGCTGGACGCTGGTATAGTGTAGATCACAAGTAGATCAATCATTCAAATGTGTAACTGAGTCCCGTTATCCAATCATGTGAAACTTCGATATTGTCAAGTATGTTATCAAGAGACACGAGAGGTGCCAAAATGAGCAAGCAGATGAAAGAGTTGAAAGAAACGAATGTCAGAAACAAAAGCTAGCAAATGAGCTGTGGGAACAGATGGCGTGTGAATCACTGCTCTTATAAGGACTTACATTCCAAGGGAAACATGAGTAGAAATAAAAACAATGGATTCCAGATAAAGTTTTATAGCCTGTAAAAAAGCCCAAAAAGAACAAAGGAAGATAATACAAGAAAAAGACTGTTAGGAAGAAGAAAGTGTTGCACATGTGCGTAATGATTGGTAGAGCATAATATACAGCAAGGATGAAAAAATTTTCTTTTTATTGCTAAAGGTTGAGCAGGCCTCTGAAGTGCGTTTGGCAACCTGAACAAGTTGCAGGCACCTTTGTGCCAGCCAGTAGTAACACAAGAATATGTATCATTACCTCATCATTAAAAGAAGATATTAAGAAAAAATAATTCTAATAGAACTCTTGGTTTTTCTTAGTCGTTGCTGATGTTAAATTTCCCAAAATTTATGCTCTAACTTTTCAATCATCTTTCTGTGTTTGAATTTTTCACCTTTAATAGATTGATTAAGGCAGAGGTTGTCTTTCTTCTGTGTTTTGCAGTATACAATGCAAATGGATTCTGACTTGATGGGAATCTGTGAATTCTGTGATACTACAACTATAGAATAATATGAAATTCCGTGGTAAATCAATATGGGGCATAACAACTACCAGATAGCAGAAACGATGGGCAGAAAATTAGTCACTGAATTATTAATATAGTGCAATAAATCCAGAAAGGATTTGATGACAGTTTGCTTGCCAAGTATCTGATACAGTATCGTGTAAACCATGTGGTAAACCATGGACTGTATTAAAAGGTGATTGGGCCCTAAACAATAGTCAGTTTCTAAGGGCAAGAATTCCAAATATATAATACAAATAACCAAGGAACCACAGCAAATGTGCGCTGAGTTTGTGGTGGGACTCCAAAGCAGCTCTGACAGAGCTTGTAATGGGAAAGATATCAGCTCTGCTGACACTATTTGAAACAGGCTTTTCTGGATTTACAAAACAGTGCCAAGAAAGTCTTCCCAGCATCTTTTTCTTTCATTTATAATTTTTTTTTGAAAGCACTGATACACTGTAATAAGGGCTTATGTGATCCTTGGAATCCTTGGATACCATAACAATTGGATCCTCAGAGTACTTAAGACAGAAGAATGAGACAGATGGATAATTAAACTTCTAGTGATATTTTTCTATTTTGGATTATAAATAAGTTTTACTTAGCCTTTACTGCTATGTCTGATACTCCCTTCCTTACATAACTTTTTCTATTCTTTGATGTATTTTTTTTTTGGTTTGGTTTAGGTTTAGATTTTATGCTAAAGGAATTACAATTTCATATAATTTTTCAGATTATCTTCCAGCAAGGCTATGTAAAATGCAACAATATCTCATGGATTAATATTAGATCCACATTCAGATTATAAATGTGTTTTCAGTACCACTGCCCTCCCTATCATGATGTCACGTTGTAAACTAAATCTTTAGTTTGTTACCATTGGCGGACTCCTCGTTGTAACTTGCTATTTTTCAAAGTTTCTCTCTCCTCTTCATTAACTTTGTTATATCTTTTCTTCCATCTTCAGGATTAGGATTTAACAAGCACTAGTAGTACATTACATTTTTCTTAAATGCAATTAATTATTACTTTGATACCTCCAGATCACTTGCAGTATGTACCTGTCTTATTTTGCATTTGTGGATTTAAGTGTGTGCTGATGTGTTTCACATGTTCTGATTCAATTGTCATTAAAAAATGTAATCAAATTTGACTTTTTACCCAGCCTAGATCAACAATAAGAATATCAAGTAATCGACATTCCAAGACACTTAACTCCAGAGAATAAAACTTCTTTTGCAGTCGTAGAAATTGCTCAGGAATTATCATTCTAGTATGAGGCAGTTTTTATTTCTCACTGATATTTTTCTCTGAGTCATATTATTTACTACGTTAATGGGTAACAGTATCAGATGCCTTGCTACTTTCAGAATATATCTATAGCAAAAAGTGCCAACTGCAAAGAAACTTACGATTCCAGTCTCACTCTGAAAGTCATTGACCTTATTGATTACTTATCTGACAGGGTTCACAAAGGACTTACTTCTAACACAATGATAAAAATAGGTCCAAATCATTCATTTGCTGCAATCGTTTAAGTAAGAGTCTATGTTTTCTGAATGAACCTGCCTTTTTCTTCATTAAACTTTTAGAATTAGATGCACTACTAGCATTGTTTACATACTTTATTTTCTGTAGATGTAATTCCCTCAGGAGTCTTTGGGTATATTCCATGAATGAAAATTGCAGAAATAAGCTCATCATCAAGGAACATAGTCAAAATGAATATTATCAGTAGGACAAGATAATGAAAATGTATTCAACCAAAGACACTATATGTTAGATTGAAAAGACAAAAGGATCAATACTGAAGAGTATTTTAAATAGTACAGATCATATCAAATGGAAAGAGATCCTGAAACATGTTACAGTGATGATTAAATTTTAATGGAAACCTTGAGACATCAGTTTCAGACCTATTGAAACAGGTGACTGAAACTAGAGTAGTTTCATGGAAGCTGATCATGATTGAAA
This sequence comes from Dromas ardeola, assembly GCA_013398915.1. NCBI lineage: Eukaryota > Metazoa > Chordata > Aves > Charadriiformes > Dromadidae > Dromas > Dromas ardeola. The sequence goes on from VYZM01020059.1 coordinate 134,293, forward strand.
AAACCCAAACCAGTAAAGTAGTGGATATTTGGGAATAAGTATATGTCACTGTTGACCGGCCTGGAGACAGTCAAAAACATGTTGAAGATAGATTCATTAAAAAAAATAAATAAAGTGCCCAGGTTGTATTTCATATTGTGAAATTTAATGTCATTTGGAGAGAGAGAAAATGTTTTGGTTACCACAAAAGGCAGGTGCAAACATGGATTTTTTCTTATTACTATCCATGGTTGTGAAATTTCCCATACAGATGCTAAAAATACCAAGGAGAGAAAAGCTGATTAATCAAAGAACAATGAAACTAATTTTATGAAGGAGAATCAAGAAATAATCACATCTTGCTAATCATCCCTCAAGGATAGTCACAAAGATGGTGAAAAGGCAGATTATACTGTCAAAAGTGAAAAACCAGAGTAGGAAAGCATAATAATATAATAAAGATGGTAACGTTCAAATAAGTCTCAGGACATCCTACATGATACAAAAGGCTACTATCTTCACAGAGGAAAATGATTCTTTGTGAAAATGAGGAGAAAATGACTGCATTATTAGGTCGATGCAAAAGCCACCTTCCAGTTGACAGTAGCTTTTAACAGAAAGTAACTGATATTTGGTATCTTTGCATTCAATAATCTGATATTCATTATTGAACTCTGATAACTGATATTCATTATTGAAATATATTGAAGGTGAAAAAAAAAGAGCTAAAATATATTCCTATTGCATTTCATTAAATGGAAAATGTTAAAATGATCTTCAGGAGATTATGATAAGAAAAACTGTAGTTAAATATACAAAGATATTCCCACCCTTTACTTGTAAGAAATACAGCATTTGTTCTCAATTTTCATTGCGAACCTGGAATGGAAAGTAATTCATGTACTGTATCTAGCTTAACTTTTTCCCTTATTCTATTCCAGAAGTTTAAATACTTTCTGATTTTCTGAATCTAAAACCTTCTCCCTTCTTTATCACCCCTAAGTGTGAAGACCGCCTGAGAAATTAAATAAAACACCAGGAGGCCAGGCCCTTCTGAATATGATTCACTTTGAAAAAAATGAAGGTGTGTTGACCCTGGCTGGATACTGGATGCCCACCAAGCCGCTCGATCACTCCCCTCCTTATCTGGACAGGGGGAGAAAAGGCTGATGAGTTAAGATAAGAACAGGGAGAGATCACTCAACAGTTACAACAGACTCAACTTGGGGAAATTAATTTAATAATTTATTACCAATCAGATCAGAGTAGGGTAATGAGAAATAAAACCACAACTAAAACCACCTTCCCCCCACCCCTCCCTTCTTCTCGTGCTTAACTTCCCTCATTATTTTCTCTACCTCCTCCCCTCTCAGCAGCGCAGAGGGACGGGGAATGGGGGTTGTGGTCAGCTCATCACACATCGTCTCTGCCGCTCCTTCCTCCTCGGGGGGGAGGATGACTCACACTCTTCCTCTGCTCCAGCATGAGGGCTCTCCCATGGGAGACAGTCCTCCATGAACTCCTCCAGTGTGAGTCCTTCCCACGGGCTGCAGTTCTTCACGAACTGCTCCAGTGTGGGTCCTTTCTGCGGGGTGCGGTCCTTCAGGAACAGACTGCTCCAGCATGGGTTCCCCACAGGGTCACAAGTCCTGCCAGGAGCCTGCTCCAGCATGGGCTTCTCACAGGGTCAAAGGCTCCTTCAGGCATCCACCTCCTCCAGAGTGGGGTCCTCCACATGTAATCACTTAAGTAAATAGCTATTCAAAACAACTCTGAAATAGGAACAATGGAAGGAAATATATACAGAGCGTCGCACCAAAAAGGTTGGTGATTTCAGGCAGAAGAAAGGATGAGACCTTCTCTGATACACATTTTCAGCCTTATTCTTAATCCTTCCATACCTCTGTTATTTACATTCTTCAATAAGAACTAGACATTTTGATTTTTTTCTCTTCCACAGACAAGATCTAGACTGAATGACTTTAAGGATTCCAGCTTTTAAACGCCAGTAAATTTGGGTCAGTTTCTGTACTGACTGTCCTATCCTAAAAGAGTTCTATTTTCCAAGTTGTCTTGTTGGATTTGTTTTTGGTTTTGTGTTTTTTTAAATTAAAACTACCACCATAGATCCAAGTGTTTTCTGGGATCGTACTATTTTCATGATACAGACACAATATAGAGATTCATGTCACTTTACACAGCTAAAAACTGAACATCAAAATCTCTCCAGCTGCCCTGTATTCCCTTTGAAGTCAACGGAGAGTAGTATATTCTTCAAGAGTGACTCATCTCATTTACCTTAAGTCACCCTGTGAAAGTGTCCATCTCTCTTCATTGGCTCTAAAAGGAGTTTTGCAATTTACCTGAAGTTATGCATGTTGTACATGGCAGACTTCTGAAGTAAAAATAATTCCTCTTCTTGTATTTTGTTTTCCTTACAATTCGCTCACTAATGCAATTCAGCAACTAAAGTTTTCTAATGTAGTGCAAGATTCCTTGTAGCCTAAGAACCAAAGATAATGTTATATATGAGGCACCTATTGGATGATTAACTTATAATGGCAAATTGCTGGTTAATAACAGATTTCTCTTACCTGTGAACCTCCCTGGATTTGAAATGTAAAGTGAAGAACATGTATGAAGTGAAGAACCAGGAATAATAAGACCATTCTAATTTGCCCAATCTATTCTTGAAAATCTATGATGATGGAATTTTCTTTTTTTCCCAAAGCAATAGTATCCTAGTGCTACACAGGCTTTGCTTAGAGCAGTTTTGTGTAAATCTCTGTGGCGTTAATAGTCTTCTTTGTCAGTTACCTTTTTTTATTCCTACCACTGAGACAGAGAGAAATTTCTTTTTTTCTGTTTATACTACAAAATGAAATTTTGCAAATTTGTAGTTTATTATAAGATCACCCCTGAGATTTTTCTTCTCCAGTTTAAGCGAATTGAATTATCTCAACATTTCCTCATAACTCATGCCATCATTATTCCTACTTTCCATGGACTTTCTTCATTTCAAAACTTCAGTTTCAAAACATTTCAAACTTCAGTTACTCCAAATCTTGTGGGCTACCATGCTCAAAAACTGGACATTGGACGCCTTATCAGTTCAAGCAGCAAAGAATGACTGCACAAGTCTTACAGAAAGCACTCCGTTTATATATCCTGGAATGGTCCCTGTCTTTCTCAAGGTTGTGTGGTGCTATTGACTCTTGTTCAGTTCACAATCTATGTTCTTTAGGCATTTTTTCTGCATAACATAGACTTGCTCAACATTCTGTGTCTTCTATCTGTTGATTATTCCTACAAGATTAGGATAAATTCGCATTTACTTTCACTGAACTTAACTCTTTTCCCCAAAATGTTTATTTGGTTTATAATATCATTTTAATTATAACCCTGCTCCCTGTTAGACTTGCAGCTTTCCACAGTTTTGTGTGGCCTGCAAATAAAAAAACAGCCTCCCTTTTTAGGCATCCATCTCAATATAATTTGAAATAACACTAGAGCGATCCAGAAAACATCTTTGGGTGTCTCCTCATTGTTTTTTGTCTTTTTTATGTATCACTTTAAATACTTCGTTTAGTGTGGGTTATGTCATTTAACTCCAGAGGGTTAAAAATTAGATCTAGTCTAAACAAGTCATTTAAGATCTTTTCTAAGCATTGTAGAAAAATCAATGTACCTGGATGCTTGAGATTCATCCCCTCATAAGATATCTCTGATCTGTGGAAATCATTACCCACAAACAGGGTCCATTTTTTTGCTTTGGCCTTTGCCCAGTAGCCAAACATTCTTCACTTGTGGCCAGTCTTTATTGACTTGATAGTATTCTTTCAGAACTCTCCTTCAAAAGGAGGCAAAAGAAATCTAAAATGAAGAAAGAAATTATATATTAAGAAGAGAAAAATTTATATCTTCCTTGTTTTATACATCCTTTCATGGAAGGCACAAAATTATGGATTAAAAACTCTAGGAGGAAAGAAAAATTCAGATACCAAGTGATTCAGAAAATGAATTTCAGAACAGCTGTTTCATTAGATGTTTCATTATTTCTATACTCACACAAAGACTGCAATAAAACAAGTACTTTATTTAAAAAATATAAAATGCAATAGAAGTGCAACAAATTACAATTCTGTAGGAATTACCATAGCACATATAGAATTTTTTCAAGTTAATTATTCCTATGGATGCCTTACAGAACTTTATAGAGGATGTCCTCAGAAACTCAACTCCATAGGTTTGTTAAAAACATGAAACAAAATGTTATAATATTTTCAGGAATATTACAGACTATTTTAGGAAAGTTTCTCTCTCTATTTTTTAAGAGCTTGCTGCTATTCAATACCTGTCAGTAATTGTGTCAATTTTCAGAACAAATGGTCAAATATTTCCTGTCATCAGCCTTTTGAACTGCAATAATATTTTTCTTTCCAGCGGATTCATATTAAAACATCAAAGGACTAACTTTAAATTATTACTTTATATTCAAGGTTAAACTAACTTTGTTAAACAACTTCCTTTCACTCATCAAAAACCAGCCAAAAAGAACAATGTTTTCAGACTTTTAGATATATAGGTGGTTTCCTTTAGAAGAAAGTACAAAAAACATTTTAACTCACATTTATTTCCTCAGTTCTCTAATTCAGGTTTTTGACTGAGGATTTTGGAGCTATTATATCATGACATGAAAGCGTAGATGCAGCTTCTCTTCTCAACTCAGCCTCAGAGTCATTGTATGATCTTTAAAGAGATTTGCATTATGTATTAATTTCTTAATCTCTTTGAATTTCTTGGAGAGCTGAAGATAATGAAAAATTGTGTAATGAAAAGCATTATTATAATTTAATCAACACATACTGTAAAAAAGTCTATTCATTCTTGAAAAGTTTTTAATATTGAAGGAATTGTTAGATGTCTTGAATCCTCTAATCAAATTTACGTAAGTGCCTAATATTTAAAAAATTATCAAGGCTTTCAATTTATTTGCTAATAGTATGGAAAAGTTTACTTTGCAAATTCATGTTCCTAATGAGTAATTTCAGTCAGTCTTGTCCTAATACCATCTGAATTATCACAATTTGTTGATCAGAGTCTACTGTCCAGGATTCTCTGTGTCCTCTCATTAATTCCTTAAAACAAGGTAGGAGCTGATATACGCATGTGAGTATATTTGTTTATATATAGAAAGTGTTTCCAGTATACTTGGTGGCAATATTTCATTTATTTCTGCACCCTGAATTCTTTTAAGTTTAAAAACTCCTATTTTCTGCTATTTGCATCCACTTAAATTTGTCTTATTTTAGATATTACTTAAGATCTCTTGCTTACTTGCTCTTTTTTTTTTCCACAGGTGTAAAATAATTCATCTATTCACATGATAAAATTTCTACATGTAGTCATGATTGTACTTGAATGATACACAGAAAGACGGGCAAGTGGTCTGTGGGAAACAAAAAATCCTTGTATGTTTTAAATATATGGAAGTATCAAAAGACAAGCTTTTGAGACTTCTTACATTTTAACTGAATTCTACGCTGAAACATAATTCAAGAATCTGTTTTTTCAGGCTGGATTATAGAATATTAAATCTCAAACCTAATGTGTTTAAAACCCTGGTAAGTAGATGTTAATGTACTCATTGAAATTTCAGAGAAAGAGTATCAATTTCTTAGAAAACAATTCATTCACACAAACCAAATGAAATACTGCTTGAAAGCTGAAAGTAGAAGCACATGCAGAAAGAATAAATGCACGTCTCCAGAATGGTTTTGGGAAAAAAAAGGAAAAAGATTGTTGTGCAGAGTTGGAGCCCAGGAAGAGGAGCAAGGAAGGAGTGGTCCTGGTCACTGACACTTTCAGTGAGAATCTTCAGGAGAACCTTATGCTAGGATAGGCAGGGGTCATCACATAGCCCACAGAGATGTATAAATCATGGCAATTTTTAATCACCTGGAGGGTGTGGAGGGGTACTAATACTCAGTTTATAAGCCCAACTCAATATAGAAAGCAGTGAATCAAAGAGACTTAACATTTCAGATGTATGAAGTCTAAAGCAAAAAGTCATGAAACAAGTAGGAACAAGTTTTAGTACATGATTATAATTATTTACTATAGTTCCTAACTGAGGTGTGGTTGATTCATTCATGTGATCAGAACATTGATATAGAAGGCTGCTCTTTGTTCAAGGAGAATTAAGTAGGAAAAAAAAACGAAGACTTTTTTGCACGGTAGGGGAGGATGATGTGTTTTGATCTGCTGAATTTATGAGGGTTACGACAAAAAAGAAGAAATAAAATTAGGAGCCGTGGCTTTTTGGAATCATCTGCAATTCATAAATCAGTTTTATTTGGGATAAATTATTTTCTGAAATATTTGTATGTTCAGAGCATGGGACTTGGTGACAAAAAGAGAATGTATCTGCATGGCTATCCATTGAGAATGGAATAGAGAAATAAAAACACATCCAAAAAGATTTTAGAAAGCTATAGGATAGACTTTTTGTTTGAGAAGATGAAGTTCTTGTCCTTTTTGGCTGTGACACTAGCAGTTTGTTATTGATTGGCAATAAATTAAACTAATTTCCCCAAATCGAGTCTGGTTTGCCCATGGCAGTAACTGGTGAATGATCTTCCTATTTTTATCTTGACTCATGAACTTTTCCATCATATTTTTTCCCCCTGTCCTGATGAGGAGGGTGAGTTATTGAGTGGCTTGATGGGCACCTGGCGTTCAGCCAAGGTCAACCCACCACACTTACATTGCACATTATCCCAAAAACCCAAAGTCTTTATTTTTACATTAAGGTCAGAAGTCAAATCAAGTTGGAGTTTGTTTTTCTGAACATGTTATGACTTCTTGGACTATTCTAGTTTCCGTGGTGATCACTGCCATATCACTAAGATAATGAAATAAAATGTTTGATACTAAAATGTGGTGTTGGGGGATATGGTGTAGGGGAGAACTTTGTAGGGTGGGGTTGGTGGTTGGACTTGATGATTCCAGGTTGGTGGTTGGACTTGATGATTCCAAGGATCCTTTCCAACCTGAATGATTCTATGACTATGATTCTATGAAAATAGTGATTAGCACTTGTATTTTGTAAAGGAGATTGCAATATCAATTTCAGTTGTATCAAAGTGTAGAAGGGACAGAATTCTATTGTCTTTTACCTGTAAGGCATCATATTTCCCATGCAATTTCTTGCTGCTTGAACAGTTCATCTTTTTTTCACAATTTACACTATTACGGAAATGTGTGAAATGCTACAGTAGGCCCTAAGCTTGGGAATTGACCAGTAAAAAGAACTTAAATTGAAAAATTTACACTTATTTGGCATTTCTAGCAAATTAGTTAAAGGATATAAATAATATTTAGCAGGGATAATAGGATTTTCAAAGCCAAGGAATTTTTTTTTTCCAAAATGAGTAGGGTTTAATTTATTTTTCTTAAACTTTAGGTACTCTCTTAAATAAAATGGAGATTTTTTTTTTCTTGAGTACAGTTAGTCACACATAGCAATATTTATAAATGTAAAAAATCTTTGTTTTTTTCCAATCACTTAGTATGTTTAAAAACATGATTAAGAAACTGCATTGTGCCAGATTCTCTTTCCTTTTTACACTGTTCACAGGTCTTCAATAAAGACTTCTGCAAATATTTTGAATACCCCTGCACTGTACCAAAGTTCATAAACAAAAACAACTAAGCAACTGTTCAAAACCATTTCCCAGTCTGTTGCATTTATACAACTTAATACATAGGAAAATAATAATTTATAAATACATTTTATTCTTTAGAAATTCTATAATTTCTCTTCCCCCTTTCTTGTGCACTGTTCCCTAAAAAGAAATAAAGGGATGGGGAGGGGGAATTAAAAAAAAAAAA
>VYZM01020059.1:142286-162125 GCA_013398915.1 Dromas ardeola
GAAAAAAAAAAAAAAAAAAAAAAAAAAAAAAGAAGAAATAAATCTCTTCTGGAAAAGAAGGCAATGCTGCAAGAGATGAGAGAGAATAAGAGAGCAAAACAATTGAAACTGATTGAAACTGGATTATGACACTGACAAAACTAACTATGAATAGAAATCAGTATGCAGTGGGAGGGATGTACAAAATTATCAGGCATGTCAGTACTAACACATTTATGTATAACTCTTTAAAATATTGTAGAAATACATTATTTCCTTCAATTCTTCAGGTAAAGTGGTCAAATAGTGGTTTACCTTGGAAAAAAAACATTATTTTTACATATTCATGAAGGCAAAAAGCACTCCATTATTTTGCAAAGAAAGTATTAATGTGACAGCTTCACTAAGTTTCAGGCAACAGATTCTCTAAATTATTAAAGATCTTCTGCAGCATACATACAATGGTACTCAAACATAATGACAATTAAAAGCTTTCCATTAGTTTCTCTCCATTTTAATTAGTTTGGTGATGTTCTTTCTAATCTACAGTATTAATAGATGAAAAATAAATTATTGAAAAACAAAACTTATCTTCACGTGGATTCTGTTATTTCATGTATGGAACACTGGAGAGTTTTCTGGAGACTTTCATTTATGGAAGGCTGGAGGCAGGAACACTGTCTTCAAAACCTTTGGCATAACAGTAGTTTTATAGATGAAGAAATTCATTTAGCCTTTCTTTTAATTTTTAGCTGAAGAAGTACTGCATGAGCTATAAGATACAAGTGAATTGCTCCCAGCTTCTCTGATGAGAAGATAAAAGCTTGGAAACAGCTTCATTTCTCTTCACAATGTTATAAATAACAACATATCTATGTAAAGAGCAATCTGCTGAATTGCATAAAGCTTTGAAGATCCCAGGGACATGTTCTGTACAAAATTCTAATCAGTTATTTGTTCAGACTCAGTTCTCATCTGAAAAGGATTTCAGGACTGGCTGAAAGAAAAATCAATATTAAATATGAAATTATTTCTCATTTGAGTACAAATTTGAAAGAAAAACCTCTAGAAGATAACTAATTTATCTATTTCCAATGCCCTGAGATTTGACATTCCTCAGAAAAAAGTCTGGTCTGACGCCATCTTAAATAAATGGCAAAGATCCCCACTGGCCGCAGGAGATGTGTGATAAACTTTCAAGACATGAAGGATAATGAAAAGGTCTTTTCATAAAACTGGAAAAAGGAAGAGATTCCTTTCAGGTTTGTTGTCAAGGTATGTTTCTATTTTATTGTATGTAGAAAGTCTGACAGCAAAGGAGTTGCCATGACTAATGAGCAGTAGGATAATTAATGCCTCAGACAACAGAAAAAACCCCATTCAGATATCTGAAATTAAGGAAAAATATATTGTTAGACACTTGAAAAGATTTCACTGTCATTTCCATCTTTCCCTCATTTGGGTTAAAAAACCCCAACATCTGACTAATAAATGTTCCAGTGTTTTGCTTAAACGTTATAATGATGTTACAAAAAATCCTAATTGTAGTGTGAGCATATTGCCATTGCTTCTGCAGCACGTGTGGTGTTTGTGTGCATATGCAAACCAAGCTTGATATCTCTCAGGACTAGAGACAGCTGGGTTTGTGGAAGATCAAATTTAGGTTTTGCTTCTTATCAAGGGAAAAAAGGAATTAACTTTTGGACTTAATGTTTTTGAATGAATGGGTAAATTGATTGTGTGACAGTCGCATCTGACAGTTTTATATGTAGTCTTTATGAGTGGGGATTAGGTAAAATGAATTACTGCATTCAATTTGTTTTTCTTGGTTAACAGAAAAGGTTTTCATTTTAATTCATCCTATAGTCATAATTGAAGTCATGTTCAAACTGATATCTAGGGTTTACTAGAAGATTTGAAGAAAATTTTAAGTTTATATAAGAAGAAGAGTATGAGAAAAAAGGACATATATTTTATTTTATTTTATTTTATTTTATTTTACTTTATTTTATTTTATTTTAGTGTTACAGAAAAAAGTATTTCCCTTTCTCAAATAAAGTTTCTTCAAAAACTGATAAGTTTCTAAAAGTACTTCATATTTGATGAATTGGCATTTTGAGATGAAAACCATTTTGTCCAGTTCTAATTAGTGTGCTGCTGCATTAATCAAATTTCCTGGTTTGAGGTACGGCATACCCTGTGAAATTCCTTGTGTTCCACTTCTTCTAGTCAGTGGAGGGTGGAATGTCAATTATGATTATAAATTATTGTTATATCTTCTTCAAAGACACTCTATCCTTTCTTGAGAGCTGTTACGATTTGGTTCCTCTGAGGCACAAAATACCAGGCTAGACTTTTTCCTCAGATGTTAGAAAATGGTTTAACATGAAGAATCAAGTGAGTAAGACTAGTCACTAGACCCGACCAGAACCATTTTACATCGGATGAAAATGTTTTCAAAAGCAAAAAAAAAGAAAAAAAGAAAAAAGAAAAAAAAAGTCTAAGTATTACCCTGAAAAATGACAAGATTCAAGCTGTTGACAGTGTTGATACTTATTGTTATCAAGAGATTTTGATGGGAAGCATTAATTTCCACTTTCATCTCTCTACCATGAACAGTGGAAGACAGTTTATATCTTCTATGACATTTTATTTACAATGGTGATTCATGATACTTTTGTCCGCAAGCTCTATAAAGACAACACATAACCACAGAATAAATTCAGTTGGAAAAGAGCTCTGGAGGCCATCTGGCCCAAATCCCTGCTCAAATCAGGGCCAACTTCAAAGTAGATCCAACAGAAGGATATGAAGGTCAATAATGGGAGGCCTTATTTCTAGGATCTCCATCTGAGACTGGCTTAGTATATAGCTTCATTCTCATCAACACACATATTTCAAAGTTCAAGTATAAGCATTAAGACACAAATATATAATACATATAATCAGAATATTCCTCATCGCTCTCAGAGTATAATTTCCAGATACAAAATGATTGTCTTTTATTAAATTGCCTCTAATGGAAAACTAATTAATAATAGATTTCAGAGCAATTGGAAGAATCAACAGTTTGCTTTATCAATATAAGTGTATTTTGTTACTAGATGTGATACAATTACTTGAGGAATGGTCTGGGGAAAGAAACAGTTTCTGCGAAGATACTGAGGTGGTGCAGCAAATCTAACATCTAGGGCAGTCCACAAACCAGACAGAGAGAAAAAGCAAGATCATCAGTTGCTTTAGTCCTTTCACAAAGAGGTTTGATTCAATTATGGTCCAGTGGTCATAAGTTAGAAACCGTTAATTTTGCTAAATTAAGATGAAGATTGATTCAAGCTGATAAGTAGCATGCAGACTATTCCACTCAGTATCCCCTAGCAACTGCCTGATTGCTGACACTGACAGCCTGGTCAATAAAGCTGTGATAGCCATAAACTTTAGACCATGGGTCAGGAGCAAATAAATTACAGTAGCAATCTTAAAACAATAGGAGCCAAAAGAAAAAAATATCTGATTCTAACTCTGAGACTCCCCCAAAATAAGATGTGTACCCCAGAGAAAATCTGAAGTGACATGACGAAACAGGTCATAGGAAGCTGAAATCTCCTTTACATTACAATATAATACAGAGTTAGAGAGAAACTCAGGTTAGCTTCTATGATTTTCAGACCCTGGGTCCAAAGAAGAAAAAACAATAAACCTATGTAATTCAGATCAGGTTTTGGGAATAGTGCTTTTATAGTAATTTCTTTTAGGTAAATCCTGGTATACGTTGGCAGATATGAAAAACTGATTTGTTATTTTTTTTTCCCTTAGTGTCTGGGAACACCTGAAAAATTCTCAAGTCAGATCAGAACCATTCCATGAAAACTTTCGTTTTGGGATCCACTTCCTTTTGATTTTCAGAATCTGGTGACTCCATTCAATGGCCTTTTCTTATATTGGAAGAGGTGGTGAGCAGATAATCCCTATACACTCTCTTCGTCTTCTTCTCAACTTACTATGATGGATTTGAGGGCCAGAACACAGAACTTTTCATCTACTGTTATATCAGGTGCTGTATAAGCATAGAACAAAAAAACCCACCCTATCCTTACCACAGAGAAAAATATGCTGCGATCCAAATAATAGGTATGTTTAGACTCAGATGAATGGGTTAATTTTAAGAAAAACATTTTTTGTGCTTCAGAAAACAGTGTAGGGGAGAGACAGGAGGGAGGTAATGCTCAAAAAACCCACTAAACTATTTTTTTAAAGAATTCACGCAGCAGTTTCAAAATGCATGTGCTTTTTAGCCTAATTAAGCATATGCTTAAGCAATTATTGATTTGATGTGCTCACTCTAGGGCTTAGAATGCAGAAAGTATTTTGTGACACTGGGAAATATGTTGCTATGCAATTCTAAGAAAACTCTGGAGGCAGCTAAGTAGAGTTTATTTTACTAAAGTTGTTTGTAAAAGCAGGCTCTTTTCTGTCAGATCTACCAAGGGAAAGAGTCAGATCTAGACACGTGAGAGAATATGTGTAGGATATAGACAGAAGAAAGGAACAATATATAATACCTAACTCATTCCCTAACCGCTGTATCACATACTCAGTTGTACTCAATGACCTCAGTTGAATCAATTGACCTCAAACCAAGTAATTCAAATTGAGTACCAGTAGTTTTTCAACTAATTTAAGATTCAGTTCCCTTTTGCATTTTCCCTTAGGAGTGAAAATGAGGTAGGCTTGGCCTTCCCAGGATCCTTTAGTTTTTATTCTTTCTGGATTGATAAAACATCCTTTTTATCATCTCTGAAGAAAGATTTGCAGGGGAACGGATGTTCCGACGATCAGCCTGTGAAGGGTGTGTTGAAGAGGTGTCTTTCTTGCTGGACTTCTGAACTGAGCCCATTTCTCAATGTTTGATCCACCTTTTGAAGTGAAGTCTGTTGTGGTTTTTTTTTTTCCTACCTAAATAGCTTGTTGCTACAGTTTGACATATGCAAATAATTCAAGAACATTGCATATTGCATGTGTCCAGAAAGCCCAGTCCATTTCTACATGAACGTACTTTAAAATATGTGAATATGAAAGTACTGTGAAAAAAAGAAAAAACAGAATATATTCACTTTTCAGTGGTTAGAATTCCCATATGTTTTGCATTACAATAGCAATAACAATAATAATCTTGAAGTAAAGATGATCTTCTTGTTTGACTACCAAATTTTAAATGTGACAGTACTAAGAACAAAATGTTTTTGGAGACCCAGAAATAGTGTGTTTCCTTCATTTCTGCAGTTTATATTCTAATAATATGCTGTCTTGAATTCCTTGGGATATTTCTTAACTGCTGGTAAATTTACACTAGTGATACCGTCTGGCACAGCAATTTCATGTCAACTATTATCTGTGGAAACAGAATAAAGCGTCCCTGAAGCTTTTTTCCTTTATTTGAAGAGAATTTTCAATCCATTAAAAGCATTCAGAGAAGGCAAAGGAACAGAAAGCAATCTATTTTCCAGTTCAAGCATACTCTGGCTCTTCATTATGGACACCATATAGATAATAGTACAGTATTAATCGCTAGTCTTTGGCAAAAATTTACATCTCTCCATGAGCATTGATTTCGGAGGCAATGAACAGGGAGTGGCATCAGCATCGCATCTTCTGTTATCAGCAAGTCAAAGAGTGCGTTTGCAGGTAATAGAGAAGGTTAAAATTAATAGTCAGTAGGGATGGTCTCTTATCTCTTTGGTATCACCTTTAAAAGTGCTATATTCTGATAATGAGCAGGGGCCTAAATGGTCTAAATAGCTTTGTGTTTGTAATTCAAATACGGAGAAATAAATTTTATTTTACTGCACATCTCCATTTTCATATTTCTTCTTTTCTAGTTTCAGAATATATGAATGTACAGGCACAAAAACAAGTTTCTTCATGGAGAGATAGAGTGTTAAATTCACATTTGGAATGAAGGGATATTTCCTCCGTGATTCTTTAAAGGCATAGACCTCCAAAACAAAACACAGATTCTGGAGTGGGGCTGGTAAGAATTATCATATTTCAAAAGGGAACTGAAAAAATATGTTATGGGGGTTCATGAAGATGGTAGGGTCACAAAAGATATCCCATCAAAAGAAGTAGCTGAAGGACGCAGGAAAGCTGGGGAGGAGAGTGAAAGAGAGGATGGGAGGATTAGGAGGGGAGAGGTCTGACAGGTAGTAGGTGTAAGAAGACATGAAGCAGCTTAGGGGAGGATTAGCTCCTGTGGGTGAATATGAGAAAATCCCATGAGTCGTATCCTATGGCAAGACTGTTTTAAGACAATAGCAAGGAAAGATGTAACATTAAACTCCAGCGGTGTAATTCTTTCTTGAATTTTTCCTTACTTGATAAAGAGACTGAACAGCGATTGACTCATGTCTGGTATGAAATAGAAGTCAATTAATTAGAATACATGTGATATGTCTAGGAAGAGGAAAAATATTTAGGATTACAAGAACCAGCCTCAGAAAGAGAGGGGTACACTTTGCATCCCTGGCTGCCGAAAGGAACACATCAGGGTATTTTGAGACGATGAAGCAAGGTGTCTGTAAGGCAAGGCCTGAAGCCCTGGCATGTCCATGAATGGTCTAAGATGGTTCTTTGGCCAGAAAGGGAACAAGTGGGAGTGATTTTTAAATTATATATATCAACTTCTAAAAAAACCCCAGCTTTTAAAAATACATATTTTGCAGACTTAGGTATAAATTCTCTGACCCTACTGATGTGAAAATATTTTCACTTAGTAAATGCTGTCCAATATCCTTCTTAGGATAGGCATTTCATGATTTTCAGATGGTGAGAGTACATAATGGCTTTTTTTAATACAGAATTTACATTTTATTTTAAGATTTTTTTCCTTCTGCATGCCTTATTATTAGCAATTTGATGATTCCCATGAGTTAAAAAAAGCATAACATCCCATGGTGACTCACATAATCTCTTAATTTAGATTTCAAAGACATTTCAGAATCTCTTAAGTCTTTGAATGAAAATCATCTAAAATCCTTGATCCTCTGGGAAACTAAAGATATCTGATAACAAAAAAGCTCCCATTCTTAGTAGGATTTTACTGACTCCCAGAACACATTGTATTACAAACTTGTTAGCAGGAGAGGACATTTTGCTATTGGATTCTCACCAAAGCTGTGAACAAAAGAACTTTCTGTTTTCTTTCTTGATTGCTCAAACTGCGCCTCTGACAACATGGAATATGATTGGCTTTTTCTTAAGACAATTCTCTCAGCACAGTACAATTTTTGTAGCTGAGTCTAGGTAGCAACAGTATATATCCTAAAGCTGATTTAATTTATTTTAATTTTGCAGACTCTCTGTATCTAATCTCCGAGGCCACACATTTATCTTTTAAAATTATTTTTTCTCCTGTCTTTTAAGCTTTTATGTTTAATGAGTGCTTATGTGCTTCATTTTTTCCAGTTTTAACTCAAAATACATTGCAACTTGTACTTTATAGCATGTATGATTTCAGGCACAGAATATGGAGCTTTTATTTGTTCTATCACTTTTTGGAGAAAAGAATGTACCTAATTTAGGATTTAGCTACCTCACTAGTACCAATAGGAAGATGTATATGTTAATAGGCATCAAGATGTCCCCTTTTCATGAATATTAATATGATAATATATAAATAAAAATGAAAGACCTCTAATATGCTCTTGAAATTTACCTATCATGTATCCCCTCCACCTGTATATACAAACTCATGCAAAAAACAAGTCAAGTCAACACTAAAGTAACATTGATTTGGAAACCCTAGAATAAGTTTAATGGAACTGTGCATGATAAGAAAAAGCAGCAGATAAAAAAAAATATGCAGGGATTAATGTTATATTACCTCACTGGGCTGTAGATAACTCCTTACAAGAGTCTAAGAACAGCTAAATCCCTCAAAGAATTCTAGAGATATGGAAATAAGGGATTGAAATAAGGCTACATCTATGCTATGTGGTGAATCAGTTCTTGTGTGGACACACTCTGACCTCCAGAGAAATAACCTCCTCTTTCGGAGAGGAGGGAAAAACAGGTCATAAAAAGCGTCAGTGTGGCAAAGCTTGCAGGAATTTCATAAAACAGCAATGAAGAGCTAAAATGATTGGGTTTTTTTTTTCAAAGTTATTATTGCCAGTGAACCAGTTGCTATTTAACTGCTCTAGGAAGAGACAGTGTTTTTATTCATTTTCTTCCTATTCTCCTTATTCATTTTGAAAATGGCAGTGAACTGTAAAGAGTCTATAGATGACACAAAATGTCCAGGACAGTCAGATCTAAAACTTCTAATACAGAATGACTAGCAATAAAATTATGGATGTGACACTGTGAGCGATGCAAAGTAATCCACAAGGGGGAAAACCAACCTTAACTATGTTTACACATCGGCAGGCTCTAAATTAACTGTTACCTTTTGGGAACAAGGTCTTTCAGCCACTGTGAATGCTTCCCTGAAAACATCTGTTCTCTGAACATTAGCAGTTGAAAACGGCAGACGTATTTCAAATTACTAGAAAAGAAATGAAGACAAAACAGGTTGTTTTATTTTATTGCATAAATCCCTGAAGCGCCTCCAGCTAACCTAATGGTGTGCAGTTCTGGTCACTCTGTTTAAAACCAATTAGAACACATATATGTTTGAAGTTCCTATATGGGCACCAAATGAAATAATTAGGGCACAAGCTCTCATAAAAAGGGGAAAAAAAAATTAAGTGAGGGGCTTATGATTTTTTTTTAGTTTATTGCCTGTGGATTTTTTTTTTTTTTCCTAATTAATTTGTGGAATACAGTGTTGCAGGCTGCTGTAGAAACCAAAAGATCAGAAAAGGATGACATACACTCATGCAGGCTGGGTTCATTTATGTCTATCTTGAAGACGAATTTCTTGGCTCTGCAGTCCTTTATCATATGATGACAAGAGCCTCAAAAGCACTGTGTGCCAACTGAGATGCCCTCAGGATCTCACAAAAATAACCCTGGATTTATGGATATCTCCTAGGCTTCCTTTACCATCCTCCATTACCAGTGGAGGGAAACAGGAATTTGTTTTTGAAACCTAGTTCAGACGGAGGTGAATCGCATCCTAGATTATATGGCTATGGCAAGCGTGTGGGTAGGTAGTTCCGATGCATATCTCTGCACTGTATATCCATTACCACAGGATGTTTAGAACCACAGGATGTTTAGAACCACAGGATGTTTAGAAGGCCTAACTTTCAAAAAAGGGATTGAATACATTCATAGCAAGTAGATTCCGTAGTGGTCTTCTCAGGTCAGCATAGCTACATAGCTGATATTTACTTTTGTCCTGGTTTGAGGTAAAACAGAACCAAGTTTCTGTTCGGTAATTTTACATATTATATATTATATGTCCTACTAGTGGTGTCTGGGCAAGTCAAGTAAGAAATCTGATCATACATGGTTGTCATATATCTAGGTAACTGAGGACTGAAGACAGAATTGGTTTTGAATATATTGCAGAATTACAGCCTTGTTACTTTCTAGGAGGCGGATAACTGACCTGGAGACATAGTTTTATGCCGGACTGATGCAGAACCACAACTACTGTGGCAGATTGGGTTGATGATCTTGTGGGAGACTTATTTTTATTCAGTAAGAGAATTTATTCAGTAAGATTGAGGAACAAAGCCTGAAGGTTTTCTCTTTAAAAAAACCTCAGAAAACAGCAAAAATCCTGTATTTTGCGATATCTATCTTCCAGTCTCCTCGTTCCTTCTTGCTGTGCACAAAACTTCTTTATCTATGCAATCCAGTGTCATATCTGAAAGTCTGTTGCTTTTTGTTTGTTAAATTAGAGGCTCTGTGTTCACTGCGATTCACCAGACAGATGTGTTCCGCTGACTTACAGCAATCATCCTCTAGTACAAAATGACTTAGTGAGTTCTGACAGAACGGTAGGTCTTATCCACAGTTGAATGACTCTGATTCAATCAATAGGACTTCACACTTAAAAACTACTTCAGGGGGTTTATGTTTTATTTTGCTTTACTTCTGGGGTGATACCGTCACATAACCATTGCGGTGTGTTTAAAGTTTCAGCTACCAAAATGCTACAAACAGCATTTTGGTAGCAGCAACTTTACGCACAAATGGATGACTCATCTCCAAAAAACTGTTTTAGCTGCTGCTTTCAGTTCCTCCAGCCCTAATGGAAACTTTCACAAGCAGGACATTTCTTTCATTATTATAGGGTTACCTCACTAGGCTTTGGTGCCTTGCATATTAAAACAGATTAGTGTGTTAAATTGAAATATTAGCAAACAAAACTACTCAGGGTCTCCTTGTTTATAGAACTGACTACTGAAGAATTGAATTTAAATTCATATAAACATGTGTTTCCTTGAAGTTTCTGCACCATCACCACTACCTTGCTACTTGTCTTTTTAAAGATAATGTAAAGTTATTACATTTTCAAGACTGAGATATAGAGGGAAATATTGTTCCTTCCTTCAACTACCCTGGTCCTACAGCCTGAGGTTTTGGTTTTTTGGGGTTGGGTTTTTTTTGACTTTTTGTTTTTGTTTATTTTTTATAAAAGGACAGACTGAACCTTTATGGTCAAACCTTGTTCATGCAAACAGTCATCTTGAAACTAGTGAAAGTTCTGAAAGAATAATCAGAATAATTCCAATTTTCTCATATTTTTGAACAGTTAAAAAGCAACTGTTCCTAACAATTGAATGAACTATAATAAACATAGCAAGTTGCAAACAACACGCAAGATCCTGTCAGACATACAGAATGGAGAACGGAAGAGAATATTAAGAATTTTAAAATAGATATTTTGAAACCTTCCCTCTTTATACATTTGTTAAATGTTTAAATGGGCTACATCTTGTGATATATTTTTGATTCCTTCCTATTGGCAATTGATTTGAAAACTGATCATAAAACCAAATTGAGCTGCAATTAAAAAATTCCTGACAAATATTTACATAGGCAAATAAAAATATTTGCATAAATCAAATATATATTTCTGTGGGTAATTTTGTCTCAGGCAATAATCAAGTAAAGCAAGTATAATAGCAAAATTGTATTCAAAATATGATCACACCATATAATGTATATGCAAGGCATCGCAAGCATGTTTTTTAATACTTAAATTTCAAACAATAGCTACTTTTATTTTGGAAGTCAATATGATTAGATTACAATTTTTGTGGCTTTTCTCTGTAATCTGAACAATAAGAATATTTTCTGGAAGCTGAATTTAATTTGTTTATGTTAATCATAAACAGCAGTAGAATGCTATTACTACTTATAAAACAAGAAGCTATGAATGAAATCAGATGAAGCCCTCATGATGATTAAATTTGGAGTTATATTGACATCTAATTTAGATTTAGATTTAATATGCTAATATGTTACAGTGTAATGGGGTAAGATCAAAGTGTTGATGATAATTACTTTGAAAGTTTCGGCATCATATTGCATTCATTTGACTAGTTCCCATGACTTGTAGATGAAACCAGGAGATTTCTTCTGAAACAATTTACAAATAAAATAATAAACAAGGTTATTTCACTTGTTAAATGAGACTATACGTGGAATAACGGTATAGAGACTGCATATCATGTGTCAGTGTGATCAGCAGCAAGAAAGCAGTCTTCAAATAAACTGAAAACTTGTCATTGGACAATTTTAATTTGGTTTACATATTACTGCTCTTGCAGTGGAAACCAAAAAAAAATAAAATTAACTTTTTGTTATGCCATTGTCTGTCTGGGTTTTTTTCATAATACAGAAATGGAAAATGCCACACAGTCACAGTTAAGGCACTTCCCGTAAGTAGCAAATTCTCGCTTTAAATGGTTCACACTGTAAAGAGACATCATCAGTGATTCAGAGGAATTGACAATCTGACAGGTCCACCATCTGCTTCCTAAACATAACATGACAAAACTTCTATCCCAGGAGTTTATTATCTCAATTTGATAATGGAACAAATAATGTAAAACATAATATAGACATTAGCTGCTTGTAGTGAGCAGCTGAAGAAAGAGAAAAAAATGTGGACATGGGAACTGTGACTGGAGAAATTAAATAATTGTTTACACGTAATTAAATTAGAAGGGATAATATTTTTGTGTTGTTCCAATACACAACAAAAACATATTTTAAGTAACTAAATTTTTCCTTGGAATGTAAGTTCCAAGTTTCACATCACTTTAGCTGGGGTCTTTCCTTTAGCTCCAACAGAATTTTTCTTTTAGACCTTTGACAAACCATTTTAAGAGTGAAATAAATCAAATTTAATTTCAGACATGCAATTGCAGTGCCTAATCTGGAAATGCATGCATCTGAGGTCCTGTTCTGGTACCTATTGAGTGTGATTCTGATTTTAGGCAGGATGAATTGCCTACTGAAGTGCCTGCCTCTCTCCTTTCATTATAACAGGGGCCAGTAACACTCATATTTCCTACTTAAATGAGGGGGATAAACCTGGACCTGCAATCAGGATTGCAACCGCCTTTATGACACCATAGATTAAGATAAATTTAGTCACTGTCAAGGAAGAGAGCAGAGAGTAGGATCCATGGGATCAGAGTTTCGCTCAAGGTGGGAGAAAAATTAATAAATCTAACTTTTCTGGTGTGTCAGGTGCAGAGAAATGAAAGAATCCGCTATTGCTATAACCAAAGAGCAGCCTGTTTGCAGGTGGGAAGGAATGTCTATCCTTTAATTACTCATTTGTCAGAGTTTTTATGTTTGGAGGTAATATATAATTATGTCTTTTGAGTGTTCTGGAACCAAACTGGTGGTGGATTACAAAGCATTTTGAGAGATGGAAATGTGTGAAGTATTGTCATAAGTGCCATGTTGCATTCTCTAAATGCTGCTTTATGTCTTGCCTTCATACACTTCTATAATAAAGTGAAAAAGACTGTACATAAGAATTATGCAGGGCTGTGCCTGTTACATTGTATATTTATTCTGTGAAATACCTTTTTTCCTGTTTCAACAATGCTCCATAAGGCTGTATTAGCACAATACAGCACCCAAATATTAGCTCAAATGTAGCATCAAACCAATTCCTTTTAGTTCTAGAGCTAGTTCAGATATGTCAGTGTTATTCTCCATGTGCAGAATAGGAATGTTCCCAGGTTTTCTTTCTTCTTCTGTGTGTAACAATATCTTTCCATATCTTGGCTTCACCAATGTTTTCTTCTCATATCTGGAATGTTTAGATTCGTGTAGATTGCTGGGGCTTGGATAGTGGTGAGAAAATGCTTGTTTCATGAATACAGGAAAGGAATATGGGTTGACATAATATTATGATATTCACGCACAACTTCTTCCAGGAAAATGCCAGGTGAGGATCTGATTATATTTTGGCTGATATCCAATGTCCAATTATTTGTTTAATTCTTTTTTTTTTTTTTTTGATTCTGTTGCTCTGATGTGTGTATTTTTGAAAAAAACAAACAAACAAAAAACAAAAACAAAAACCCCCCCACTCAAACAACCAAACAACAAAATTAAAAAAAAATTATCTCTTCTCCTCAATTTATTACATCCTACCTGCATTTTTGAAATTACACCCACTCCCTAAGATCTGGCTAGAAACAGAGCCAACATCCACAGGCTCATAATAAGAAGAATGCATGGATCCATGCATTTCTGTAAACTCCTGAAAGGTCACCTCTGAAGCTTCAGCAATCCTGAGGAACCAAGACAAGTTAAGTCCGAAAGCTGAGTCACCCTTCCACTTCAAAGCAAATTCTGCCACTGAAGATATGAGAAAGATTTTTATGGAGTTATACTAAATAGATATTGTAGAAGCTTCACTAATCCCTGTGTCCCCTCTACTGTGTGGAAATATGTAGGATATTTTACTGAGTGCTAAGTTAGGAGAGACTGGTGGCCCTGTTTACAGCAGTCAGGATGGCAATGTATTAAAAACTCCATCTGGATTCTCTGTTCTTTATCGTCCTTCATCTCCAGGTAAAAGATTAGGGGGGGTAAAAAAAAAATAAATCCCTTCCTCTCAGCAAAATCTTGTTTATCAGTAGAGGCATTGTTATTATTTAGGCTTGTCATTGGTGGTGTGGTGTGGGGGTAACTGCAAGAGGAGAACCAGTTAACAAAGTGACATAAAACCTACAGTTAATATTCTAAGAGGCATTTGTGTAGCTGTTGGGTATTGACTTCTGTCTGGAGCTCTGTCCGACTACACACAGAACACGCACCAGTCAAGGCTATGTGTGTTATGGGGTCTGGGTGTGCCTCTCACCTTTGAGGCATGGGAATGAGGCAGCCTCCTGAGCTGTGGCAGGGTCTCACTGCCATGTGTGACCGTCCCACCCCAGGACTACTGTCCTCAGCCCGCTGTAGGGTGGTGGACCTCTGTGGATGTGTCCCCACCGAAGGACTAATGCTGTTTATGCTATCAGTTTTTGAGTTAAATGGTCAGCAGCACCAATAGCCTTGTTGGTCACATCTCCCCAGTCTGTTTTACTTGCACCCTGTCTAAAGTCTATTAGCAGTGGTTACCTTGGGTAGCATTACCTTGTGATCTCCTGCCCAAAATGCGTTACCAGGACACAATGTGGTTAACAACTTATCTTTGATTCTTTTCAGTGCACATCTAAACATTACAGGAAGGTAGATGTAGTTCAGACCTCATCTAGCAGTGCTTTCAGGTAAGCCTCCCCCATGATAATTATCTGCGTTGTTTTGTCTTTCCAGTGCATACCAGAATTACTGAATCAGTCGGAGCTGGGCAGATATAAACCTCACCTTATCTAAGCTGTGCTTTCTGGTAGGGTTCATCCTGTGACAAGGCTATTGACTTTTTAATGCATAAAACATTTCAAATTGAAGACTTTAGATACATCAACCTATAGATAACACAAATTGTAATGTGTGGTGCATTCTTGCTCTATCCCAGAAGCACCTTTTCCTCTCCCTCTGTCTCGGTTTGGCAAGGAACATGACAAATATAAGCATCAAATCCTTAACCTTAGATCGTGGTTCAGCTCGGTTTGTCAGTTCACTGACTTTTGATTTCCCACTTCTGCTTTCCACTCCTGGATAAACAGCATGCAGAACCCATTTATTCTGTTGTATCTGGACCCATTTTGATATATTTAGAGAGTACAGAGAAAACAAAAAGTGTATTTTATATAACCAAGACATCTGATTTAGTTGGTCAGGGCAGGAATAGAATACTACTGGGAAGATGCACAGAACAAGCTTCTCTTCATTTTTTCCTTCAAGCTTTGAAGCTACAGTGTAGATGCTATCTCTGAAGAACTTCATAAGTGAATTATGTGCAGGGTAGATATCAAGGTAAGTGAAAGGAAAATAAGGATGTCTGCTCTTAGATATCTTGAGATACCTAGGAAAGGAAGATTAAGATCTCTAGGACAATCTGTGAAGGACAGTTTTGTCCTTACAATCAAATGACATCTTTACTTGCACATCTTGTGAAATATTCTAAATATTATTAGTGCATCATCTGTGCTGTTGCCAAAACAAATGCTGGTAGAAAATGTGTTACAATGAACAATGTGAAATATACCACATGGCTGCCCATCTGCTTCCAGTCTTACAATTATAAATTGTAATCACTGTTTTTCATTTATCATTTCATATTGAGATTTGAGTTTCATCTTCATTAATGTTTGCTAAAACACATATTCATATACATATGAAATTGTACCTACTTGTGGAAATGTCATTTTTAAGATTTCAGGGTGCAAGTAAAGTTAAGGAAAAAGTTTCTGCTGAGATTTTGTCAATTTTACGACAAAAGTAATGTTCTTTCAGTTCATCAATGCTGCTTTTTCTCTTAAATATCTCGGAAATATATAAGAATTTAGGTGACAGAACATTTTGCTGTGCAGTCATTAAATGTATTTTACCTACTTTGGTACTGACAGCCTCTAATTGAGGTACTATACAACTGTCCGTCTGCCATGGAACAAGAGGAGGAACAAAGGAAAATTACATTGAAGAAATGGAGGAATAGTACTGGTTTCATTTGATAAGCATTGAAAAGTCAGGATTCGTCAATAAAGGAGACAGAAAAATGCTGAACTGGAAAGCTGAACAAAAGATGCCAAAGGAGAAGGAAGAAGAAAAACAGTAGAGAAGTATAAGAAAACATATGCACAAGTGTCTTGGTTTAACTCTGGCCAGCAACCAGGACAATACAGCGGCTTGCTTACTCTCACTCCCCTCCCCCCACCGAGTAGGGTAGGGAGAAGAGGGAGAATAGGAGGGGAAAGAAAAAAAAACCTCATGGGCTGAGATAAAGACAGTTTAATAGAACAGTTACAAAAGAGGATAATAATAATAATAATTATGATAAAAGAATGTACAAAATAAAGTAATACAACACAAGTTGCTCTCACTACCCAATGATTGGCGGTCCAGCCTGTCCCGAGCAGTGATTGCGGATTCCTGCACCCTGGCCAACCCCCATTTGTATACTGAGTATGACATCTATGTTATAGAATATTATTTTGGCCACTTGTCCTGCCTATGGTCTCTCTCAGTTTCTATAGGAAGCTGAAAAAGTTCTTGACTAAAGTAAACATCACTTAGCAACAACTAAACCGATATGTATTATCAACATTCCTCTCATGCCCAATCCAAAACACAGCAGCCACTAGAAAGAAAATTAGTTTTATCCCAGCTGAAACCAAGAAAACAAGATAGGTGTTTAAATTTGAGTTTACATCACTGAAATGCATGATACTAAAATTATTTAAAACTATTACAGGATTAGAATAGCGACAAGATTAGAAATAAAATAGATCATCTAATTTCAAACCTAGATACTAACTACCATCAAGGAAGAATATATTCTTAGTTTTCTTGGTAAAAATTCCATAAATGGCTCACTAAATATTTATTAATCCTGCTCAACGCACACATAGTTCTTTTTAAATACTTCTTCTGACTGAACACACTGTAGTTTGCATCTTTCTTCAAAAATTGGGTCCTCATTACCACTCACTATCCCACCTGTGGAAGCACATGGAAAGGCCAAAGCACAAATAACTGCAGAATTTGAATGTATCAATACGTGTGTCTTGTGTAGGGTCCTTGGTGATGAAATGGTCCAAATTATGCCACTAGCATAACCTCATCAGAACTGTTGTTCATTCATGGTCATGAGTCCCTTAGCACTAGTCTAAAGTGAAACAACAATCTCTAGGTCTAATTGACATCAGTCAGTATTTTTGTCATGAACTGTGAAACAGAGCCAAGCACTTCATCATATCTTCCCAGTAGTTACAATGTGTCATGCATCATGTCAGTCTACAATGAGGAGAGGTTAATTAGGGGTTCTTTGACAGGATACAGAAAGCTCGCTTGTGCTACTGAGATGTTGGCAAGCAGATGTGTGAGATTACGTTTAAGGCTGACTTCAGTGCAAAACCAGTGAACTCTGTGGAGTCTGAACAAATTTTAACACCACAATGGAAGTGCATTATATGATGTTATTGGGATTTTCCCAGGAGTAAACTTCTGCTAATGCTTAAAATCCTGACTGAAGGACATATTGTGTATCAGGATGCAGCTGATCAATTTGTTTGACTATTATTTCAAGGCCTCATACATCTATGCCTCAGATTTTTCTTTCCTGTTTCTTTCTAGTACAAAACCTTACCCGATAAAAAGATGCTTAGCATATACACCAAGTTATCCTGACCAATGTCAGTTACAAGATGAATGTTGCAGATTATTAACTATTGTCTGCAAGGCAGAAGAACTCACATCACCATGAAAGCATGGCAGCATTCAAGACATCCTTTTCAGGATGGGAACGCAGACAGTTCTGTGGTTGAGATGCTGTACTGATGCTCAAGAACAGTTCCTGAGATGTCAGATTTTGCCCTGGATTCAATTAGTCAGCACACAGGAACCCTTTCCTATAACTGTGCTGCGACACATTCACTAGTAGCAGAGGAGTGGTAGAGAGCATGTTCTAAAAATGTTTTGGTGCTTTAGGTGCTGGTTCAGAAATCCTAGCTACATGTATATGTTCTTTTCCAACATAACGCATGCAGTCAGATATTAATCCCAGACAGAAGGCAGTAGGGACAGGCAAATATCACTCCTACTGTGTGTTGCCTCCCCCCTTTCAAGATTAATTACATACATAGGGAAGTGCTTGTCACCCCTCTGCCAACAGCCTACATCACAATGGAGTGGAGGAAAATATCTTCCTTATATAGGGGTCTCAGGTAGGAAAAAGTGAACTAGTAACACTAATAAACAGTAATTGAGATTGAGGTAATGCGCTCTGCCTCAGCTAAAACAGGTAATTTCTGAAGACACAATGCTCATGCTGGAGGGCACTGAGTCTTAGCTGGCATTTGACAGATAGCAGCGGTGAAGCATCAAAAAAGGATCTGCTAAACAGGAGACAGTGCGAGAGACTTCATTTTAGAACTCAGCACCCACCTTATTTGCTCAGGAATGCTCACATTATCAGTTACTGCTGAGGTGTGCTTTAGAAAGCTGTGCCTTTCTGCCTGTCAGCTCTTACTTGGCTGGTCTTGTGAAAGCTCATAGTCTTCCCACCCTAGCTGTAGCTTTGGTTCAGTCTTTTCCTCTACACAGCAAATGGTATGGCCTTATTCTTGAAATCAGATCTTGCAACCACTCCTACTGCTGGCTCTTAACTTCATTAAAACATGCAGCAAAGTGATTTGCAAGACTGCCAGGAGGCTGGTAATCTCAAAACCTTAATAAGTAATTTCTGGATCTGTGGTGACTGAGGTAAACTTCAAAATGCATTACATACTTTTTGCTGGACATACTTCTTGCTGGACATTTGTATCCCCATTTTACAACAGGGTTTGGCACCAATATCTGATTAAGAAAAAAAAATAATAGAAGCATATATCTCTTTCAATATCCATGGCATTCTTCTCTATTCATTCATTGCAACTACTGCCTATTAACACCTTGACTTGCGAGGACTCAGTTGCAGCAATGGCATGAATGTTGTGTAAGTCAGGCTTTTCATACAGCTGACTACACCTGCTGGCACATACAGACGGTTGAGCTATACTTGGCATATTGAGTGCGGAAAGGTGAGACTCAAGGTTCTGCCACAGGAGAAAGACAAATAAAATAGGAAACTGACTGTAGCACTTCAAAAACTAGCAAATATGAGCACAATAACTGAAAATCTATGTAATTTTCAGAGAGACTACATTTTTAATTGATAGTATGATATTACTAAGGCAGGCTAAGTATTTGATTTATTTAAGAAAGTTGTGTATTTTTTTCTGTTTGTAGTCAAGTAGTGCCAAAATGGGCAACAAAATAATTAAACCAGAGTTAAATTTTGATTAAGCAGAACAGGAGGAGGGGAAGAGGGAAATGAGGACAGCAGAGAGCCTTCATAATTGACATTTATCTCTCTAACAACCATACAATTAAGATCTGGCAGGAAGGGTCAGGAAAATTTAATAATTTCCCTAAAAGACAGGATCAGATGAAGCAGCAAATTGCAGGTTCTTATTTAGGATCCAGATGAATACATGGGCTGCATAAGCCAAATCCTAAAATGAGTTTTCCTGTCTGTGTGAAGCTCAGATGGCTGCAAACAAGATTGATGCAGTGACACCCTCGTTCATCTTTTTTTTTTTTTTTTCAACTTTTTCATTTATTTGTGGCCTTTGATGTTGTGCAGCAGGCTTATGTCAGGGAAAATTAGCAACTTATGCCCATCAATAATTACACTAACTTTCTTGCAAACTGTACATTATAATATCTCCTAGGACCAGATTTAAAAAAAAAAAAAAAAAAAAAATTTCGGGAAAGTGGGTTGGCTTT
>VYZM01020059.1:162159-181258 GCA_013398915.1 Dromas ardeola
ACTTAAGTGCTCAAATCAGAAGTTGTAAACCTGAAAATGCCAGTTTACCTTCTATGCCACTCTAACATAGGCATCTTATTTTTACCTTTTTAGCCTGTAAAACTGCTTCTGCATTTTCAGAAGGCAGACGCATAAGAGGAGAAAGCACCACACAGGTAATCCTCTTGACTGTAGTGTGCAAATTAGAACACCTCAACTACCCTTGCAATGCATCCATATCAGTACTTTACTGCATTCAGGATAATAAAGCAGAAATCTAGGGCTTTTTAATTGAAAAGGAATATCACGTTCCTCACAGGACAATGCAGCTAATACATTTAGACTTGAGCAAGTAGTCTGTTCGATGTTGAACTGTGCCACTGGCTTTTTACAGACCTCAGTATCCATGAACCTGATCACCTTCATATTCAGTAAAAAGCACTATACAATTCAGCCATCTCAGACTGGGTTCTGGGCTCTGCAACAGGGCTGGACGTCTAAAAATTCGGTACTGCAGAAGGCGAAGGAAGATGTTAACCAGCATATACTTTTTCAGGTCTAGATGATCTTGATGAATAATATCTTTACTGCATTATATGATATATTTGAATATTTACAATTCTATCCACCTCTCTCCCACATGAAATTTTTACACATATGTCTCGGATGGTGGGTGCAGAGGCAATCCAGCAGGTTTTGTCCATAATAATCCCTGAACAAGGATCTAGGAGGAGTGCAGTGCAAAGACATTGATTGAATCATACAAGTCATCTCTGCATGGCAAAGCTATGTTAAAAGTCCTTCTTTAGCCTTTCCTTGTCTCTCAGCTGGAATTCTTTGTGTTTTAAAGGGCTATCATGGCACTTCCCTACTTCGCACAGGAGAGCAGGCTAAATGTATTCAAATGCAAAGCGTGTTCAGATTCTACAGTTGTAAGTGCCATATGGTTAAATGTGAAGAGTCATAGTGCCTAAAATCAACAAGTACATAAATTTGAAGAGAGTCTATAATATGAAAGGACAGATGTAAATTCTGATAACTTGAGACAAGAACAAGTTGTTGCAGAACCAGGGAGCATTCCTTTCCCAGTGCTCCCACTCTTTTCAGTCCTGAATAAAGGGAAAACATGAGATCACAGACTTTATTTTAAAAAGATTGCCTTTAAAGAGCTGCAAGACGGGTTCATTTAGCTATAATGGCAGCTGTAATTTTAATTCCATAATATTTGGTATGTTTTTCTACATATTCATTTATCCCACTTGTTATATAAACGGTGTACTTGGTTATTAAAACTTAAATGTGACAGACAAGTTGGTATTTCAGAGGGACTTATCTCAAACCAATGAGTCATTTTACTAGGCTTTAGAATGCTTCAAGAGACTTGATGCCATAAACTTCACTTAAATAGGTTTTGGCTGTACGTAGTACCAGTCTGATTTACTGCAAACTCCTCCTTTTGAGCACATGAAAGTAAACGGTATATACTTTCTCAGTACAAAAATGAGGGAGAAGCTATTTATAATAACTACAAAAGTATTTCAAGAACATCAGAACAGTATTTTTTTTAAAATATGATAAAAATAGATGAACTGAAAGGATATTTTACACTTCACAGCCTTTGCAGAAGCAGTATTGACACTTTTACTGTAATTGAGAGCTTTTATTTATACACTTCCCTAGATGCTAAGCAGAAGTTAGCATACAGCAGAATTGCATATAGTTGATTTGTTCCCATCACTTCCATATTCCATAACCCATAAAAGCTAATGCACTATCAATTAGCAGTGTATTATGTTTCATTATTAAATGTATCATTGTTTTAACATAAAATAGTTGCATTATACAGCATGTTTGTAATGTCATCATGGTCTGTTAACAGCCCTGCTGCCTATTTGCAAGGGCTCATAAAAGCTACTGGACACTGGGGAGCAGTTTTTGTGGCTTCTGAAGCACAATTTTCATTTGAACTATTCCACACTGCCTTTAGTGCTCTTACAGCAACATCACTTCTCTGTAAACGGATCAAAATAAGCCTTGTTGATGGCTAAATGTGCCATGGAATTGCATATGCACAAATGCTTGTTGTCATGCAAACTGAGAGAAAAATCAAGTATAAAAGATGGCAATGTGTAAAAGGCAGGATAAGTATTTGGTGTCAAAACTGAGCATTGAATGTATCTCCTTTCTTCCTCTCATGTGCGAAAATGTTGTTTGTCTAGGTGCTCTTAAAATCTGGCAGTACATAGAGTAAAACTGCAGATTTTGCTTTCTGGGTACTACATTACATAGACGATATTGTTTCACAGTCATTTTGTTAGATCGTAACTTTACTTGATTTCCATTCCCAGCTACAATAGTTTAAGACTATTTTTTGACAATGTAAATTCAACATTTAAAATATATGTATACTAGCTATCTATAAATCATAATATACAGAGTGAGCAGCATCCATCATCTTCATATATCAATGAAACTCTTGTTTGAATTAGTTCCAATTCTCTGAAGTTTGTCATTCACTTCTCAGCACAGGGTAAATCAAAACAATTCCCTAAGATTTACTTTTTTTCTCCTGACATTCTAGTTTTTGGATTAATGTTCTCAGTGTTTGTGCAAATGTATCCATACATTCCTGTGGGCTGTGGGAACATAAGGGAGAATTTAGAAATGTTTTTCTAAATAATTTTCCAACATTTTCTACAACAACTTGCTGCGTTGGTCTGGGACCAATGATCTGAAGATCACTAAATAAGGGAGGGGAAAAAGAAGGAAAGAACTTTATACATTAGAATGAAAGCTGTTTGGTTCTCCATTGTTTGCCAGTTTGTCAAGCCATGTACCCTTCTGTAGTCTGAATCTAGTGGGAACAAATTACTAATGTTTGCAATCTAAATAGTTTACTCAAACAAAAAGCTGCACAAATGGAAATGGTACAGTTTTATAGAATTTTATTCCTCCTCTTCTGACTGGGAATGAGACTGATGGGCCATTGGGAGTACATAAGAAGTCCAAAAGTCACATCCTTTTATGAGTCTCCTAGAAGATGATTCTCTAATATTGGAACCTGTCACCATGTGAGATCTAAGCCGTAAGCTGTAAGTTTTCCCCCCAGAATAATTATTTATAAATTCAAGATCAAGCCCTATATGTTAAGAACTTTTTCAGCTTCATCCCTGCTTGACCTCCCTTCATCTATATACACATAATTACCTTTATATTTTGTTCTATTTATGACATTTTATCTGATTAAACAAAGGTATATTTCTAGCTTGGCACTTCCTCATTATTTGTCATTAACCCACAATAATCAGGTATTTCAGACTGAATTAGTGCTTTAGTTCACTGTTCATTCACATATTTAAGATCCTTGCCCCAGATGTTCATTTGGGTCCTCAAGTACCGCAACTATCAAATATCAGGAAAAAATGGTATGACAGAGCAAGACAGTGTGAAAGATAATGTTCTCGGTCCTTTCCCGCTAGCTGAGAGTGGTGATGCCAGTGAGTGCTTCTTCTCTCCATGCCAAAATCCCATAAATTAGCTGAAACCACAGGTATTAAGCTAACCTATTTGACTTTGGGTTTAAAAAAAAAGATGGCAAAATACTTGCACATATGTCTGGGACACATGATGTTAATTAGTATGTCAAGAGCAGTACTGCTAGTAAAACTTTCCCTGTTCCCATCCAAAACAAAATGGTTTAGCTTAACACCCTTTATTAGCTAAATTATCAGGTGGGTATAACAATACCTCTCACTTCACATTGGGAAAGAACGTGGAAGAGAAGTGACGGTGTGGGTTTGAAGCACAACTGACAGCTAAATGGTAAATAACTTCCCAGCTGATAATACTCTTGCATCTATGTGTTCTAATTTTCTTAGGAGTCTATCCACGTCAAAGTCCTATATTACGGCCTAAATGACACATGCTGTGTGTTGGGATCAGATCCAGTCTACCCGGTGTATGTACCAAACTAAGCACAACACACAATGAAAATGACGAACACTCATATTTGTTTTTTTTGTAAGTAAACATTTATTTCGTGACACTGTACTTGCAAGATGTAAAAAAGAACAAAAAACAATTGGAAGAAACAAAAAAACTGGCAAAAACTTTAAAATGTATGAACCCATTTTTGAAAAGAAGAATGGAACGATTCTTAAAGTAGAACCTCTTAGGTCTAGCTCATATCCTTAGTAAAAAAGTGTGAGCTGACAGATTATTCGATGAATTGAACTTGCCTAGTTCTATTGAATTAAATGAAGCCACACTGATTTACCTTAGGTGAAGACCAGGACTTCAACCCGTATGCATAACAATACTTGTAAGTGGGAATCAACTTTAGTGAGACTGCTTGGGTGGTTCTTTCATTTCTTGGATGGTTCTTTCATTTCACACATGATTAAGTGATTTCCTACATAAAAATCCAAAAGAAAAATCATTAAATGTGGAAAGCTCAATAACGTATGGTACTTAGTACTTTCAGTTCTATGGAGGTTAACTCAGGCTGAAGAACCTCAGTATATGCAAGACCAATGGCTGGAAAACAACGAACTCATAAGAATTAGGCATCCTATTCTGTGAATTATTTTAATTGTGCTGTTATTTTTATCATCATATGCATACATTATTTTCTTTAACATTTCAATGATCTATTTGACACACAGAGTTAGATTTCATTTCCTAGTATATGTTGATCTTAGAAGAGTTTTCACAGATATAAACTCAGCCAACAAAAGAGACACTGACTCGATCATATTTCATTTGAAAAATTCATATAAATTATCCTGCAGAGAATGCAGTCAATGGACTGAAATCTGACTAAAAGTCTATAACAGAGAGTAATGAAAATTAACAATGAAATAAGTAGATGGGAGGTACCTTTTGCTGACTCTAGAAGCCAGAGTTCTCACCTCCATTTAATATGCTCATTGATAAACTGGGAGAGAGATGAGAATGTTAATAAAGCATGTAGATGATGTTAGATGAAAGGTTCTGAGTTAACTATTCAAGATCAAGATGTACGCCAAATGTTTCTGAATAAGTGGGAATAAGGAGACTAAATGATGCTGATGTACAGTTTAACCTTTGCAAACTGCTTGTTTGAATATATTCCTGCTGTGGCTTTCTGCTGCAGTCTCCTACTCCCTTAACAATTTATTGCCTTTGTACTTTCCCTTTCATATTTTTCTTTATATAGATGCTTTTACCAATCTTCAATGACTAGTTCCTGCAAAGATTCTACAGTTCTTTTTCAAAATTTCCAGTTTATTTTTATCTAAAATTAGGCACTAATTTATAGCATAATAATCTCAAGAACTGCTTGATGTACACGCAGATAATATCAGACTCTATTTTACTCAGTTTTCAGTGAGAAATGGACATGCATTAAAAGAAACACATGGACTATCTAGAGGAAATTCCAGATATAACTAAAGGATAAGAGTTTATTTCTCCAAAGTACAAAGAATGAGAAATTAGCTGCAGGTTTGACAAGATACTAAAAATATCCCTCTAATCTATCTGGGTTCTTTCTCTACAAGCAGAAATTAAGAATTAGAGCAGTATGAAAATGACCAATTCTATATTTTTCAGCTTTCAGATCTTAGCTTCTATCATTGGATTGCTTCAAGATTCTGATTTTTTGAATACAAATTTTTGTTCGGATGCTTCTCCATTCTCACATTTAAAAAAAACCTTAGTGTCCTAGAACACCCAAAATAAGAGAGTGATTCACCTAGCCAACTATAAATGCGTACTTCTGACTTTTTCAACTACCTTGCTTCTGTAATCAATGCTAGGCCTCTCTGAGGCTTCACTCATCTTGTTCTAAAGTAGGTGTTTAAAATAAGCCAAAAAAATTCCAGATTCCTAAAGTTCCTAATTCTCTCTTTTTCATATAGAAGCATTTCATTCCATAAATATCAAAGCAGAATATTTTGACATTTTTACAGTATTTCGATCAGGTTCTTTTAGTCAAATGAAGTTTCATTAGATAAATGGATTTATCTAAATAGTTGTTGCATCTTTGGGAAAAATAACTTTGATATAAACTTTCCAGTCCTCTCTGGTTGTTTCTCACACGCATTTTTTTTTAAGGCAGAGTCATGCTCTTTCTAACTGCCTTCTTCTAAATAATGTACTAGTATTCTAAATTAATGTAAAGAAACACCAGTGTTGATTTCTTTGTTGTTGTGACTCATGATATGAATAGCAATTTGTAAAGCTCCTATATAGTGTCTGAAATAAATCGCCTCAGACATTTTAGCCATTGGGTTTGTTGCTGCTGGACTCTTATTCACCAATATTCTTAATAGGATGTTTAAGATGATAAATTCAATATTCAATACTTTTTTCTTTTTTTTTTCCCATTTAATTTCCTTTGCTCTTCAGAGTCACTAAAGTTTAAGCATTTATATGCTTATTGAATCTCATGATGTTGAATCACTATCTGGTTCTTGGGTGGGAAATTGATTTGGTACAAATAAGCAGAGTAATAAATCATTTCTTCTCCTTTGTTTAATGACTTGAAGCCCCTTTGTTCTTTGTTTTTAACTGTAGGTCTTGATCAGATTTAAAAAAAATAATGATAAAAACATAATCAGATCTCTCCACAGATTCCCAGGTCCTTGAACATTGGACTGTGAATGACCAGGTCATCTTTTCTCAGTGCCCAGGTGCTAATACACTGTTCCAAAGGATAGTGAATGCTGAAATTGTTGAATTATCAACAACAGAAATAAAAGGTTTACAGGTACTTCATAATGTCCACATATTTAAATAAGAGGTTTTGATGAACTTGTAAAACTCTTGCAGAAATGCTATAAACAAGTAAAGATTTTTTTTCTGTCACATTATGTGCTTAAGGAAATTGTATGGTCCAAAAAAAAAAAAAAACCAACAAAAAGAGAAGATAAAATTTTATATATTGTTAAAAAAAAAAAAAGAGAAGGAACTAATCTTCCCCAAATTTAGCAATCTAAAACGTGATATTTTGATATGAGTTATTTGACTAGGCTCTCTACAGACAACGGAGACCTTTGAAAGCATGTCTATTATTAGTGGGAGTAACTGTCTTCCAAATATTTTTCCTTTGATTAAACAGGACATCAAGATGGTTAGGTCAGATTAGACATGGAACTTGCAAATGAATATACAAATACCACTCAAAAAGATAATTATGTTAGATTGCACCATAAATAAATTTGGACACAGATTCCCTTTATTTTATAATTTCTTAGGAAAGAAAGCAAAATATATCTGTAAAAAAGTATTCCTAAAATACCTGGTCATCTCCAGCGATATGTCAACATCTGTACTTTATTGCTTTTTTGTATTGTCTCGTGCTGCCTGGCAGTTCTCAGCTGCTAGATACTGTAGGTCAGAGTCATTGAACTACATGCTGACATATTCAATGAGGACATGTGAACCAGCTTTCATGCACACCGTGAGCGTCTCCCTGGCAAACAGAAAGGAATGGGCACTTCAGGGTAGTGATTCCTTTCATTCTAAAGCAGAATTATAAAATAATCTGGATTAATTCTACCCTATTTGTCTACATTTGACTACAAAGACAGCATCAGGTAGTTAGTTCAAACGCAGAGATTTACTGTATAGGCATTTAAAGGTAGGTAATATTCCTCTCCTGTGAGATATTATTTCTGATTAATGGTTTATTTATGCTATACTAAGGATTTGATTATATCTTTTCTAGGTATATCTGAAACAGGTTTAAGATGGTTGTGTGAAATACTAATAGCTGTGTTCCCATGGCACAGCAGATCTCAGCAGAGAGCTATTTTCCCAGCTTCTAAGGCTGGCTTTGAACCCGAGGTCTGCTGCACTAGGCTGTCAATGCTGGATACCTAAAAGTTAGTCTCAGGAGTTTTAATCTTGTCTTAGGCTGCGTGCACACATAAAGCATTAAAGTTTAACAGTGCTTTGGGCAACATTCATTCCAGCAATTCTTGTTTCATGTGAACTTTCTAATAACCGACCATTTTTAATCTCCTCCATCCAGGTTATTTGGCTTGAGGAGTGCCTAAGGCCTAGCAGGGTTAGCATTTTTTTTTTTTTTTACTGGAGCATTCTTTAGGAATTGAAGTTAAAATTACTTTGTAAAGAAGTGAATCTGAGAGTTCACGTAGAAAGTATTTCTGCTGAGCTTCAAGGCTGCAAAAAACATTCTACATCCGTGGACTTCGAACATTTGTAACCCTCTAACTACTTAACTGATTTTCTTCTAAACACAAAACAAAAAGTATTCTGGTAAGAAGTTGAATTATAAGAGTAATTTTATGTATTTGAATAAATCTTCTGAAATGGAATCTTAAATTCAACATGTGTAGCATATTAAAAATCCTTACTGCTTTACAGTAGTGTAATACATTTGTAAGCTTCAAAGTATTTATTTATGAAAGAAAGAAAACCTACCACATCGCTTAAAATATCACTGTATCCAATTAAAAGTCAAAAATCCAAGCAAGATCAGAAAAATCACAGATAAAATAGATGATCTTGCCTTATGATGTGACAGTGTTTCCATGGGTACAGTCTCCAGGTGCTCTTGTACCTATTCTGAGATGGAGAAAGAGAATGGAGAGTGCCACAGGAATGTGGCTTATTTCCTGTGTAGTGCAAGGAACACCGTTTTTTCTCTTCACTTATGGAGGAAAAGCTTCAGTGCACCTTTCACTTAGTCACCCAAGACTTGAATGGATATTGTTCATGTCCAAACCCTCTAGTCTAACACTACTTGAAGTCAGAAACAGACTGTTCAGTGAAATGATGCTAAAGATGCATTGCAAGTCCATGAATTGGCCACAGGCATACTTATAAAAACCCTAAAACAATTTTATCTTTTCAGAAACAAATCCTGCTGATGAGTGTTAAGTTTCCAAATGCAAACACAAGTCACATTTCTGTACATATGAGAACACATAGTCATACCTGACAACATTCAGCTCTTCCTTTACATCAAATCTCAGCAATGA
Organism: Dromas ardeola; assembly: GCA_013398915.1. NCBI lineage: Eukaryota > Metazoa > Chordata > Aves > Charadriiformes > Dromadidae > Dromas > Dromas ardeola. The sequence continues at coordinate 171,129 of VYZM01020059.1, forward strand.
AATCTAGAGGTCAAGTGGGAATGTTAGGGTTATAGTAAAGACGTTGGTAATAAACCTGTTGGCAGCAAGGTGTGTGGAGTAAGAATTTCCTAGGTTCTTTACTCCAGTTGTGTGAATGAATATGTAAGCATCAATGTCCGAAGAATGGAGAAGCAGCAGCGCCAGTCCTTATCAATCACTTTCCTTTGTGTCCCCATCCCTCCAGTCACTTGTCATCATGGAAGACTGGCAGGAAGGTTCTGCAACTGTGAATAAGGATACAGTTTTTTATGAGCACATGACAGTGATGTGATATATATTGTAGACTAATATTCTGTCCATAGAGCTCTGGATCTCTCTTCGTGGGTTTAAGTGGCTGTTTTGAAAAGAATTATCTCATTTAATGTCTATCCACATAGGTCTTGGCTGCAGAGGGAAAAAAATACACACACATGGAACTGAAAAAATAAACCCCAGGAATTATCATAAGGTTCAAATCCCAAATCTATCTAGTTCAGAATACTAATTTTGCCAGTGACAACAACCGTTATCGGATCATGCAGAAAAGCATTAGCCTCTGGCTCTAATGACTAGAGATTGGTTTAAACCACAGAGCACAAGATTTATTATTCCTTCCATTTTCTTCCTTTTTTTTTTTTTTTTAAAGTAAGCTCTGGCTGTCTGTTGTCTGTTGATGATTCATTTTTTGACAAATGTGACAAATGCTGCACTTTAATCCAATGTGATGGTGAGGGAAAGTCTTTCCTTTTAGTCATGAATTTCGTATTATTCACAACTGAAATGAAATTGGTTTAGAAATTGAATTTATAAATCAGCTGGCCAAACCATCTAAAAATGGACTTGTTCAAAAGTAGAGTATTATTATTCCAATAAGAAACTACCCTGTTTTCTTTCTTCAATACAGTAAGTTTAAGAAGGAATAAAACTGAAGTCCACTGTTTCTTTTTTTTTTTTTCCAGTTCTACTATTATTATTGTATCCACATATTTTTCAATAATAATAAAGATTTATGTCTTTATGACTTGAGCAGGATGAATTTTGTTTTAGAATTTTAGCTGGCAGCCAAAGGAAATGATGTTCTTACTTTTCCCGGGGCAAAAAAAAAGGAAAAAGTTAAATTTGTATATTTTATTTGTTATAAGGCACTTAAGCCTTGTCTTTTTTTATAGGGTAAAGTTACAGCTCATCATTTTGCTGATTTAATTAGTTCAAACATGTTTATAAAATAAAACAGACCAGTACATTCATTTGTGGTGTATGCCTCTCAGTGGAGATTGGTCACATATGATGTGTTAGCCCTTTGAAATGGCTCCCATAGTCAGAAACATTAGTCTTGCCCTAAACAATGTCTTTTCTCTGAAATAGATTTTCTGCTCAATAAAAAACTAAAGTGTTTTGCAAAATTCAACTAAAAATCCATCAGATCACGAAAGCTCCGTTGAAAATCTTGGAGCCAATTCAAAATAAAAGAAAGGTTGTGTACTAATTTTGTTATTTGCTCTTTCATTGCATTTATTATTTCTTCTTTAAACTAAAAAAAAATGCCACAACTTTCCATCTAAAAAAATTAGCAGCTTATTTTGAAAATTTTAAAAAATATAAGAATAATGGAAGCAGTGAGAAATTTTATATCCTTTCCTAAACCACTTAAAAATTATTTTCATCATTAATCAGGAAAACAGAGTAACTGATTTGACATTTTTTCCTCGGAAGGAGTTCTCATTTAAAAAATAAGAAGTAGATCTTTCTGTAAGGATAATGACTTTAGTGAAAGTACTCTGGTCTGTTAGTGATCCTGCGGACTGCGGCTCTTTCTGCTTGACTCAAAACAGGGGCAGAATTATTTTTCAGCTGCTAGATTTGGGGAACTGCTAGGGACGTAGGATTTTCTTAGCCAACAGGCTTCCAGGGAAGTAGTCTCAGAGCAGTCATGTTGATTCTTCCCTGTGCAAAATCAATTTTTGTATTTTCTTTCCTGTCTTGAAAAATCAATGCCTACCCTCACCCCACAAAACTTGGAGATTTCAAAAAGGATACTTTTTAGTAGGATGGAGCATGCACAGCGAAAAATCCAATGAGCTCTGTTTCAGCTCTTCTCTGTACCATTTAGAATTCCTCTATTTTTTTTAGCTTGTCTGCTGGGTGTCACTGTAATTCCTTCATGTTAAAACATCTTATCACAGGAACCCCAGGGAATTTATTTTCCTTTCCTTTCCTGACAAACCAGCTAACCATGAATCAACCACATATGTGTTAAACCGTAAACTGTGAAACCATACATAGGTGACAGGAATTTGTTCTACAGCCAGGTGATTGATTTGAGGCAAAAGTCTGAAAGTCTCAGTCATCTTAAGGGAGGATGTGAAAAGCTGAGCTGCATGAGTAGTTGAGTTCGCCATGAGGCTTTTTTTTGACTGTTTAGGAGCAGGTTGTTTCTGCTCCTTTGGGAGATGCAGCATTAATTACTTTTACTAGCATCAGACTGGTCATCTTTGTAAAGGCCGGGTTTCACGCTTATCCTATTTCGCTCAGACATGATCCCTTGAGATCCTCAGATCATTTGCTATCTTATTAGTATTCTACTCTTTATATTTAAAAAACAGAGGCATCAAGTGCTCTAGACAGCTTCTATTTTACTCATAATTGGTATTCAGTTTGCAGGAGTTATTTTTCCTCTAACACAACAGTTTTGAAAAGAAAAGTTAGGCTGGGAATGAGAAATAGGAGTAACTAAATTAGACGTTGAGAAATGAATATGATTCTAGGAAATTTTTTATAATAGAAGTATAATCTTTAGTTATAGAATCTTTAGTTATAGAATCAAGTTACAATGAATGCCAAAACTTATTATATGAAAAGAAATGAGGAGTGATTACTATGGATATGACCACAATTACCATATAGGAAATTATACAGGAATTAAAACTGACCCGTTTCTCAGATGCCTCAGTGTAATCGTTTTGGAAGTAGATAACTTCATAATCTAACAGACTGATAAAGGACTTGAGATTATGATATTGCCATGGAAAGGCACAGTGTGCTGGCTGATACATGTGAAAACTACCAAGTTTTCAGCACAAACCTGAGGGAAATTAGCTGAGTATGAGGGGAAGTTGCACAATGCTCAATGGATAACGAATTTTTGTCTGGAGCCTCAGTTTTCTCTGCTTGTGACTTCATTAAATGACCTCCTCCAAAGATCGTGGAAGTTGGTGGCTCCCTCTGACTTCACAGGCATTAATTAAGCCCTGAACAAATCAGATGGCAGTTGCCCTGTTGTATTTGGCTGGAGCAGGGGAAAAAGAAGCTGGAGCTGTGCTAAATTGCAGTGAATACATTGCTGATTCGCAGTCAATATGCTTTTGTGCTTCACAATTAAGTTCCTGCCAGTGCAGCTCCCACTCCTATATGATGTAGCCATCTAAGGTCTCTCACACTACTGTTGTGTGGCCATCCCTTTATAACTCTCCTTCCTCCTGTTCTATCCATAACCAACAATATAGAAAAACTAGTTTGCTATTTATTTGTGTTTTCATTGCAGACACTTTAATGGTCAGTGCTCTCTGTTCCACCTGATGGATGGTAGTCGAGAGGAAGTGGGAAAGGGCACAATCTATTAGTATAAAACTAGAGGTTATTTCCCCTTTCACCCTCCTGCCATGTCCAGTACAGGCTTCTTCCACATGAGTTGTTCAGGGCATTTCTTACCTTTTGTGATTGTGTCCGTAAATCATTTTCCTCCCATCTATATTGCACTTTTTTCCTTGTATCTGTACCTTTTTCTAGTTTTTCTTATAGCTTTTTTGTCTTCCCTTTGCCTTTCTCTGGATGACTTTTTGCAGCAAATACCAGAACCTAGTGAGCCACATTTTGCCTCAGAGCCACAACATGGAACCAACAGCTCTACATTTTAATTGTGTGCCTTTCTCCCTTCATCGGTATTTGATACCCCTCCTAATTCAATTTTGTCTGTTAATTGATTAATATTCCATTTACTCCCTCTCTTCAGTCATTGATGGAGATGTCAACCAAAGCTTGGGACTGATCCCCAGAGCTGCTCCAATACACACAAGCCTACAAAGCTTTTAACTAAGACTTCATGTGACAATGTGTTGTGCTGAAACTCATGCACAATTTAGCATTTTCTAAAAACAATTTATTGAACATCTATGAATGCTGAAATATTTCAAGACACATTTTGTTTGCAGAGAAACTAACCTGTGCAGCTAATGTGCTGCAAATAAATCCACTTATTTATCTTTTTTTCTACATATATATGTTGGTAAGTACTGTAAATTCTTCTTATAATCAGCCAGATTTCCTTACTTGTTTGTTTGTTGCTTTTCTTAGCCCTTTCCTCCAGCTTTTGAGAGCACGGACAGAAAATGCATCACTACAGCGGAACTTATCCGAAGTGGCTCTTAGATTTTAAATCAAGTGGGAATAATTATGGCCAATGTTTATCATTTGTGGAAACTCCAGAAATTCCCACTCTAGATCTGGAGGCAGTCACGTTTTTTGAAGCTTACCCTAAGTCATTAGGTTAAACTTCATGTAAAAGATTCCAAAATGTAAGAGACAAAACTTACTTCTAGCAGGATTTCAGTGCATTTTATTTGTACTAAGTACGATTCTCCTTCAGACTCATAAAATCAAAGAACAGCAGTTTGGAACATGAACTGCAACATTTTACCATCGCAGGTATTGGATAGCAAAAATGAATGTAACATATTATATATTTCAAGTTTCGTCTTTGTATGTTAATTCCCTCTTTTGTTATTATTAGCTCAATATAATGTTCTAAATCACTCCTCATTTGATCCAAAATATAGGTTTGTTATTTTTTCTGTTCTTATGTATTTCTTTTATGTTATTAACACTGTTTGCTGCATGAATATTGAATAGCTGTAGATATAAACAAGATTTTACTTTGCGTTTGAAATTGTTCTCTGTTTTGACCAAGTGATTACATTGAAATGCTTTTTATTCCCACAGAGATGTAAAGAAGTGTTTGAAAACAAGATAAAGAGTAACTCAAAAACTTCCTGAGTATAATAACCTCCACAGAAAATTTTCAGTTTAGAACACCTAACTCTAACATTAAAACTGAGAGCTACCTAGGGCAGCCCTGCTCAAGGGTTGGGGGGGTTAAGATGTTTAACACAATACTTGGAATAAATGCAATAAAGAAGGTAGAATATGGGGGTGGGGGGTGGTAGGGTTGGGAGTTTATTGAAAAATTTTAACCTGGTTTTTCACTGTAAAAGGACAGGGGTTTTGCTTCCAGATGACAGTGAAACACAGTGCAGGATGGTGGAATAAAGTCAATGTCCTTTAACTTTACTCACAGACTAAAAAAATTCAACAGTGTTACCAGCTGTAAAAGGGCTAGTTTGGCTGGGAAACACTTAGTCTCCTGGAGTCATCGTGCCCTGGTACGCGTGCCCTGGTCCTACTTCACTGTGTGCCAGCAGGCCGCAGCTGCCCTAAACTGATTTAGTATTTTCCATCTTTCTTGATGTCCCATTGCCTGGATGGCCTTGGTGCCAGCAGCAGCTGGTTTCAGCTTTTCCCTGCTGTGACTTTCCCTCGGCTGTTCAGGGATGAGGCTGGAATTGGCTGCTGTAGAAACTGAGAAAGACATTCATCAGGGAGCAGGGGAAGCAGCAGCTGAGTGGCTGCTGGAAAGGAGCCTGGGTGAGGCTGACATGCCATTCCCTGAAGGCCAGAAGCAGCTGGGGGGAAGAGGAGGGAGAAGACATTCCTCAGACTTCATCTTATTCAGAGGTGTACCAGCATTTCTGAGTATCAGTGACTGCATGAAAATTTAGGGTATGTCTGCTCTGTCAGTTCCTACCATTCCTCTGTGCAATAGTCTCCATATTGAACTGTGTCCCAGGAGACAGGGAAGTGAAGGGAGTTTGTACAGCTTCAAAACTGTAGCATCCAAAGATGACTGTGGAGAAAGAGGAAGCCTTGGCATCAACTTACGATGTTGTCTCCATTATGAAATGAAGTCTCCCAGGGAGTTTTCTGCTTCCCAGGGAGAACAGCACAGCTGGGGAACAGGACGGATTCCTGAGACCTGCTACTCAGACCTCCAGAGCTATCCTGGCCAGAGGTTTAATAATATTGCAATGGTTGTGGATATGATCTTCGCCCTTGATATTGTGAGAGGTTAATATAATAACTGCCATCACTAATATCTCTTCTTTGAGAGAAGGAAATACAAATAGTGACCAAAAGTGGCTAGTAAGCATATAAATGGATTGGGAAGAAGAGTCCAATACATATACACAGGCAACTGTTCAATCTTACCACTTTTAATAGTATAATGTCACATACCTTGTGCATGCTGTTGCTGAAGTTTAACACGATCAAGGGAGTAGGTAGTGGGGTGAAACTGGACACAAAGGAAGATGAGCAGGAACTTTGGGAATGTAAAGAGGTAGGATGGCAGCTGAAAAATAATAAAGAACAGCTGCACTTGTGAAACTGCCTTTTTGGACTGAACACTTCCAATTCTTTTGATGGCACAAACACAATGTTTTAACAGTCACTGACTGAACTTGAAATGATAGAGGCAGAAATGAAAGAGAAATATTTTGTTTTCCCTCATCCAAGATGACACAAGATAAACAGCCCAATTATACTAACAGAATATCCCCATTATATGTCTTAATTCAGCTTAATGAGGAGAAGGAATAAAACATCCAAATAGAGGAAGCCTAGCCTCTTATTTACACGTTTTGTTGACACATATGTCTGACTGTTTGTTTCATCTTTCATCAACCACTTGTCTAGTAATCCCACTGAATCCAAACTCTATGATGTGCTAGGAATTACAACAGAAAATTTAGCTTCCTTTTCTCTGTCAGTCCCTCAAGAAGGTAGCACAAGCCCTTTCATTTGTATTTTAAACATAACTTATAAACTAAGGGAACTAATGATCATCTCAATTGTTCATAAAATTCCTGAAGCAGACACTCAGGTAATACACATTGTTGAATGGAGTTTTATTTCAATTTACTCTGCCTAAAGATCTGAATCCCTATATATTTTCACTTTATGTAAAATAATGTCTCAGACTTAACAATGGAGTATGATAGAATCCAATGATCTTTTTAAAGTATATAGAATAATTAAATATTTTCTTGCTTTTCACTGTTTTAATGAGTGGTATAAATTTTCAACAATTAATTACTTTACAGTATCTTTAAAATTTCATTATAATGATTTATCTTATTGTGCCATAATAAGCTACTTTTAAAACGGAAGTTTAAACCCACTGGAATATAAAAAAGGTCAAAAGTGGGATAAATATAAATTCAGTTAGGACCAGGCAAAAGTTGGTAAGATGCTTTAGTTTATTGCATGGAATTCCACCTCATTGGAGACAGATATTTTCTCTTCAGGACTTTTTGGGGGTTTTGTGATAGCTTTGTTTTATAAAGAGAAGAAAGAAGAAATATTTTGAAAGTAAAAATACCATGGCACTCTAATGGATTTTATTGATCTTTGAATGTGACAACGATTTATTCAGGAGCTTTAGTCGGTATTAGCATACATCTCTCTTTCTATCAGGTAGGCATAATAAATCTGAAATAATGCATATATGAGCTAGAAACACCTGATGACTACCCCATTTCCCCCCGCACAAAAAAATAAATAAAATATCCAAGAATATGCTTTTAGAGTAGGGTTATAATTCATTTATAATTTATATCTTGATTTCCTTTGTGACTGACTTTATTGCAAGATTATACTCACATCAGTAGACATTATTCAACTGTTGTCCATGCATGGAGAAACTAAATGATCTAAAACAGTAAAGGTGTTTAAATTTCTTTTTTCATAATTTACTTTTTATGAGGGAATTTATTTTGCTTTCCCAAGCACAAAAAAACAAAGAGAAAAGTAATTTAAAGTAGTATAACATGCTGAAATGGATCACATAGTTCCTTCAGGTTTGATTTTATTTAACGATTGTAGGAACAGAAGATTTTACATTCTCTCAAGTAAGTCCATTTGCCTTACAGTAGTACTTCCTAAGTACCTCTCAGCACCTCTTCATCCTCTTATTGATTCTTAGTGAACATTTATCAGCATTCACTAATTTCTGCCACCTATCTGGAACTGGCTCTCAGCAAACCTTTTCTGAATTGATTTCTTAGAGGACATCAAAGATAGAAACTACTGTTTCTGAAATTTGCCTGTAAGACAGCAATAGTGAGGAATCTTACCTCTTTATCATCCTATTCAATGTGATTTTGCCCAGTGTGCCATGTGGAAGAACAGCCCCTAGGCTTCTAAGTCTGCAGATACATCTGTCATCCCTAGCTTTCCCACACAGGCATAGAAGGGTGACCTTTCCAACTCCTAGACAAGACATATCAGTAACACCAGAAGGAAATACTCATCCATACGTTCTAAAAGACTAGTTTACTCGTGTTTATTATTCTTCAAAAGTCTTCACAAAGATTGAGACATTTTGGCTGAAAAAAGAATCCATGTTAACTGAAAAAAACCACTCATCTGTACACATTGTAAAATTTATTCAAAGGCATGCTGGTCACAGGAAGGAAAATGTGCTAGAAGAAAGGGTTCCTCTGACAATAGACACAGAATCACAGGAAAGTTGAGGTCAGCAGGGACCTCTGGAAATTCTCTGCTTCAACCCCCTGTTAAAAGCAAAGCCAGCTAGAGAAGGTTGCCCAAGACCATGTCCAGTCAGGTTTTGAATAGCTGCAAAGATGCAGACTCCCAAAGTTCTCTGGGCAAGCTCTTCCAGTGTTCAAGCATCCTCAGAGTTATTTTTTCATTAGGTTTGAAAGGAATTTCCTATGTTTCAATTTCTGCCCATTGCCTACTGTCCTGTCAGTGGGCGCCACTGAGAAGACTCTGTCTCTGCCTTCTTTAGTATCCCCCATCAGGTGTTTATACACATGAATAAGCTCACCCTGATTCTTCTATTCACCAGACTGAAAAAATCACAGCTCTCAGCCCCTACATGTAGCTCAGGTGCTCCAATCTCTTGTTCATGACTCTCTCCGATACGAGTGTTTCTTTTTTGAACTGGTGAGCCCAGCACTGGACACATTACTCCAGGTGTGGTCTCATGAGTACTGAATGGGTGGGAAGGATGACCTCCTTTGACCTGCTGTCAATGCTCTTCCCAGTTTACCCAAGAATATTGTTGGCCTGCTTTGCCTCAACAGCATAATTCTGGCGCATGTTCAAGGTGTTGTCTGGCAGGACCCATAGGTCCTTCGCTGCAGAGCTGCTTTCCAGTTGCAGGCTGTAGTGGTGCATGGGATTATTCCTCCCCAGGTGCAGGACTTGTTTTTTCCACTTGTTGAACTTCATGAGGTTCCTGTCATACTATTTCTCCAGCCTGTTGAGGTCACTCTGAATGCTCTGGTGTATTAATCACTCCTTCCAGCTTTGTATCATTTGCAAAATTGCTGCAGGTGCACTCTGTCCCAACATTCAAGCTGTTGATGAAGATTTTAAACAGTTTTGGTCCCAGTATGGACCCCTGGTTACGCAACTAATAAGTGACGTCTAATTGGACCCTCTAAGCCTGGCCATTCAATCAGTTTTCAGTCAACACCACTTTTCACTTACATAGTCTTTACATCAGGTTGTCTATGAGGATGTTATGGAAGACAGTGTAGAACGCCTCACTAAGGTCAAAGTAAACAACATTCACTGCTCACAGTGAGCAGCTCACATATTGTAGTAATAATTCCTAAATTGGCCAGAAAGTATAAAAGTATAGCATTGTTCATACATTAAGGAAAAGCATAAAATCGAGAAGATTCTGAGAGAAGTTTCTGAGGTGGGAAACCGCCGCAGCTGGCACGCACGGAATGCAACATCTACGATTCCCAAGACCAAACTACACGGGGGATGGAATGGAATGCTCGGTTCCGTGGCCTTGCCTTGTGCAGACAGCACAGAAGGCACCAGGAAGGCACCAGGACTAGAAAACGCGGCTCACTCTGGACCCAAAGCCAACACTCTGTCAAAGTTTGATGAATTGCTGTCCTTTGTGTGAACTTTGCTCATTATAATGTCATTTTAATGCATTTCAATACCAAAACACACCTCCATCCCGAAGGCTACCC
>VYZM01020059.1:181622-194850 GCA_013398915.1 Dromas ardeola
GTGCTTTGCAGACAGTGTATTTATCACCGGCAATCCAAAGAACCTTGATCTGTTGTTCAAATAAACTGCACTGTTTAAGTAGCTAGTCATTTTAGTTTCTCACTGAACGCGACCAACGACTCGACCGTGGCCGTGCTAGTTCATGAGCACGACTAGACTTACAGTGTAGCCCACTCTTAGTGTATCCAAACCGTGATAGTTTAACACACGTTAAGCGCAATTGGACTGATAGTGACAAATTGGGCATCACTCAGAATTTAAACCTAGCCACACCTAGCCTCCCACCTCGGTGAGGAATGTTAGAACGCAAGGGGTTTTATTTTCTGCCAAAACCGCTTTGCCCCTTTCACGCAACACATATCTGAACTGCTGTGGGTTTTTTTGCATTTCTGATTTTCAGGCATGCCTTAGCAGTGTAGTTCACAACTAACTCTCCAGAAACATCCCTCTAGATATTTGGCTTAAGTTTAGACTCATTTGTGCTTACTTCAAGTAAAATAAATCTTTTTGTAGATGGCAACTGGGAGAATATAATCCCGGTTTAACTATCAAAGGCTGTACAGCTGCACTGGGAATTTATTTGGCTCACTAACCTATTTTTATTATTCTATGACATTTAACAATGCTGTCAGGTGTGCATTATAGCAAGAAATCTTTTTTTTTTTTTTGTTTTTTTGATGTTTGTACCTGGAGCAGTATATGAACCTATCAACTATGGAAGAATCAAGACTAAACAATAACTTTTGTTAACTACTTTTCATATTAGCATTCTCTAATGCCTTTAGTCAGTTGGAACATTTCCAGTGTCAAGGTTCGGAAAGAGACTCACCCCTACAGCTCTCTGGAGTTTACTCAGATCCTTCACTTTGGCTCTGGTCACAGCTCTCAACCAGATGAACTTTAATGTGGAAAATAAAATCCCCTTCCTCTTCAAAATTTGGATTTCTGTTCTAGTTAAAGTGTAACAACATACTAGGAAGACAGGAACAATAACTCCTTTGGTTAGCTTGTTGTTTTCCTCAACAAACAAGAAATGATAATATTAAATACAGTAAGAAGAAAGACACCGATTGCTGTGCATGTAAAAATGGTTCAGGTTTGGTACTCATGTGTTACATTACCATTAAGTATCCTTTTAAATATTTTCACTGGAATACACAGGAACTCACTGATTTTATTTTGGGGGGTTTATTTTTTGCTGCTTATACCCGTAACAAAATCGCAGTTCTTATTCATTTCCAACAGTGACACTGCTGTCAAAATATGACTCCATTTCAAGAGGACAGGGGGCTTGCTTATATTTTTAATAACCCCCTGTGGTTTACCTGCCATCTCATAAGTGACAACAGCAGACTTAAATTAAAAAAAATCTAAAGGTTTTTATTTTCAAAAGCATTTTTTAAATCTCCCTGTCCATATCACTGGGGTGATGCTAGAAGTGAGATGCTTATAGCATTCATTACATTAAAACTATGCCAAGCTCTTTTATATGCTAGCTAAATATATTCTAAACTGCTTGTACCCTTCTGCCATCCTTGCACATTTTTAATGCCTCTTTAGCTGCTTGATTTATCTCCAAACCTGCAGATTGCCTTTATAAGAATTCCCATTGACTGAAGTGATACTTATTCATGTGAGCAGAGCTGATAAACTGCAGGCCTCACCATTGCTGAACACAGAGCTGTGCTGATTATGATGCTACAGATTTTGTTTTCTTTCAGCAGGCAAAATAGGTTTAGAAACACGTTTTCGCTTCATTCCTCAAAGGAACTTACAGCAGAGTGGCTGAGATCCAAAAACTGGCTTTTCATATGACAGTAAATCATTCTGAATGGTTCCTACTTCATCTGACATATCTTGATCTAGAAAGCCTTTGCCACAATAACAGATATTTTCAACCCAGAGAGACTTAGGCATCAAGTTCTTGTCTTTTTTTGTAAATGTTTAGTGCAACATTCCTCATCTACTGGATGGCTTCCCTGAACCACCCTGGGAAAGCATTTACGGAAACATAAATAAGTGTTGTATAACTTACATGAGCTTTTTAGTAATAAAAATGTAACAGACCATTTCGTGGAAGATTCAAATATACGCAAGCAAACAAAAATCTTGATTCAAATCTAAATCTCCTCTCTCAGAGACATAATTCATTTGCAACAGGATTCAGAGGCAGAGGGAAGAAGAGGAAACACACTTTAGTCAGCTGCTACTTTATCAGTGTCATGATATTGTGGTTCCCCAGTGAATGGAGCGCAAAAAGAAACTGTGGCTTCCCATCCCGAACAAATGCATGTCTGCCTCCTGGTTTGGGGTTTTTTTTTGCTTCCTCCTCCATGCATATACATGCAAGATTTCTGACTTGCAAGCTGTCAATTTTTCACACAAAAACTGAATCTGTACTAGGTGGTTTGGATAATTAGCATAATGAATGGAAAACAAGTTCTTGAACAGCAAGTCACGATATCTTTTCTGCATCTTTTCAGAGAGCTGTTAGAGAGGCTGAAATAAACCTAAATGCTGATCTTCATCTATTTCTTTTACTATGCCTAGGAAATGGAGAATAAGAAGAACAAATGAGGTTCTACTTGCCCAGAGAAATCAGAATTAAGAATGTCTTTAACATTTATATACCTTAAATACAGCGATATATTGGCATAGAATTGGATTTTCAGTAATGGGATTTTTAATGGCTTCATATAACTTGCATATAACAACGAACAGCTCAGCTGTTCTTAAAAGAAGAAAGAGGGAAAAAAAAAACATCCCACCATTAATCTGTCCTTTTTGACTAGGAAGAAATATTTGGAATCTGTGTTCAAGTCTGAAATGAGGATTTGATGAACTGCAAGAAAGCTGACCTGAAAATCAGAAATTGGAGCCAGTGGCTCAATTCCAGGCCTGCTTGCTCATTCCAGGGTTCAAACAAGCCAGCAAAGAATGTCATGTTATCCAGTAGCTCCACCTTTTAAGGGGAACACCTTGGTGATAAATGGTTATTATATACAGAGGTAAAAGAAAACATCTGGGGGATAAGTTCATGTTAGAATATCCTTCTAAGTCCATGGGAAGTCAACTAAAGTTCTTTTCAAAACCACAGTACTGCCTGTTCTTTTCCCCTTGGCCTATTTGTGTTTACCTCTATCCTTCTCATCATTGCTTCGGTGCAGCTCACGTTTTGGGCAGCGTTTTTGCTGCAGTGTTATAGGCAATGACAATATTATTTGTTTCAAAACAATTCCCCAAGTGCACAGTACATTACAGACCTCAAACAAAGTTACTGATTTCTGCCTCTCCTAAGAAGAATCTGATAGAATATTTTATAGGAAACACATCCATGCTGCAACTGAGGAGGACTCTGACATATGCAGTTATAAAACGGTCATGATTAATCACAGTTTAGCCTTTTTCACCCTTTGAAATAAAAGTTTTTAATTTAGAAAATAAAAGTGTTTCTTCTCCCTGATATGGATAAAGTCACGTTCCTTTATATCTTATATGTAGAGCAGTATTCTTATTATCTGCATTTGGTGCACTGTAAACTTATTTGAATGAATGCTTCTCTAAATAATCTGTTTGATTCAGTCATTGGTGTATTTTGAAGTGTACAAAGTGTATTTTGATGATCTCATTGACCAAATGGTAAAGCAGTACGCTGGAAGAGTAGCCTATAAAACGGATTTCACCGTTGTTTACTGTGTGGCCATGTCTTTTATGTGTAACTGGGGAGACGCAATTGTAAAGGAGAAGAGGCTTGCTTTTAAAAAGGAAGCTTCAGTCTTTAAAGATTTTTATTCTTAGTTGTAGTGTTACCTCCTAACTTTTTTTTCTATTCAAGTGTCCTTGTAAAATTTCAGGAATGAAGGAAGTGGATAGATCTCACCAGGCAGACATGAACTCCTACAAAGTCTGTTTTCTGGGCTTTATGTGTGTATTTACAGGCATTATATAATCTTTTGAGAATTATGTGATTAGTATGACTTGGCATAGAACTTCTTTTAGGCAAATTTTCCTTCCTAGGTAGATAATAGTTTTTTACAAAAACTGACACTATGAAGACCCTGTCAGTCTTTACTTGACATGCAAAGCATGTTGATTGACTAGCACTTTGCAGAAAATTAAGACTGGACTCAGAGCAAGTTCAGATGACTAATAAAATTCACAAGTCTTTTCAGAAATTATGCACCAAACAAATATGATGACTACTTGAGAATACAGCTTTCCTTCTTGGTAACCGTAAAAATTAAACTGCTTCCAAGTTCCTAAGTAGTACAGTAAGATGCATCAAACTAGGGTTTCTGAACGCAGACAACTATAATTTGTGATATCATTTACAGACAGAGCTGCTATTGCAGTTAAATTAATGTTTTACACTGTGTGGCCATTAGAACATGTAAATATAGCATGATGACCATGATAATATCTTTTATGTTAAGTGATTGCATTCGGGTCCAATTAATGCTCAGATTCAAATTTTACATTACCCTTAATTATTTTTTTTCACCTAATTGGATACTAATGTAAAACCAGTTTTATTTATAAGTATTTCAAAAATCTAGAGATGCCTGGCTTATGCTTTGTGCTGTGTGTCTGAGTGTTTTGATTTTATTGCTGTTGCTAATGCATTTGACGCAGACACTCGTTGATAAAATCTTTGAAAGACATTGCTTACCACATTTTGTGAAGGATGTCAAAACAAAAGGCTGCGGACTAGTTTGTTAAGCATTCAAATGTTTTTCTGGTTAAATGTCTTCCTCTTCAAATCATTGGAGATCGTGTGTAGACTTCTTGATTCTATTTGCTTGTTAAGTCCACTGGGAAAGAGAAAGAAAGAAAAAACTTTGGAGAATTTGTATGTCAATTTATACACATATCTGTTTCTCCTTCGCTTAAAGAAAAAAAAGTCTTCTTTGGTCTTTTGATTAGGAGTAAATTCAGTATGTCTTAGTTCAGTGATAATTCTGCAGTTATGGACTATGGATCTGATCCTGCAAATTCTTACTACTTAGCTCATGTTTTATTCAGTAGTGGGTAATAACTGATTTAGAGAACCTAGCAAGAATGGATGTTACATTGGTTCTTCCAACTGTTCTAGTAATTCCTGTAATACCTCTTCCTCAGTTCCCTTCTGTCATGCAAGTTCACAATGATTAGTCCTTCTTATTAAAAAAAAAAAAGTGGAAAGGGTTTATTAATCTTTAATGTTTAATTGTGAATTATTTTACAACCAAAAAAGCAGTGTAGAAAGATGAAAGGGCATTCTGTTTCCCTCCCACCTAACTGTAAAGCATTTAGCTGACAAGGTTAAGTTCTAGGTGCTAGGTGAACCCTTTGGTACCCAGAGAGCTTGTGGAGAAAAGCCAGCCTCTCCAGAGAATGGTTCAACTAGTAAGTGACAAGCAGCACCCATTCCTTTGCTGACAATATGGAAATCCCAAACCACTGTGCTACTAAAATTAGCCCTTCAGTAAAACTAAAGTTATAAGTTACATGGGAGAGATCAGAGTAAAACTGTTTTCTATTATCTTTCTTGCTGAAACTTAAATTATGCTTCCCACTTTCCAGTGAGACTGACCCAACCAGTATGGAAACTCAAGTTTTCAAAGGATACCATGGTCAACACTTAGATGAAAACTAACCTTCTGATACCTTATGACAGGACTGTCAGCAGGTAAGATTGTTAATTTTCAAAATGTGTGGAAAAACCCAGACAAGAGTGAAAGACTCTATTGTGGATTAATCACTACATAACATATTTTTAATTCACCTCTTTTTACCATTGAAAAGTGCTAAAGTGTTTCTAAGTTACGTATATAATCAGAAAGCAGAGCATGTTAACACTAAAGATTTTCACTCCATGGAAAATTTTGGTATTTCAAACTTTATTTTTCTTCTTTTCAAGGACCATAACAGACACTTTCCAAATTTCCTGCAACACGACAATTTCAAATAATTTAATTATGAGGTTATTTTCAAAATATGATTTTGTATTTTAATTGAAGTTGAATGTTATGTTTTTCATTTATGTTGCATTATTATTTTTATGCTTTTTCATAGCTTGTTAGCATGGTAATACATTATAGTACTGTAAATATAGAAATACGTATTTGCTCAAATATCATAATCTTTTAAAATAATGAAAGGCCAACCATTATTTAACATAAACGTAAATATATTTCCTGTCTCCTGTATGAAAAAATATTGTAATTAGAAAAGACAAAAATATTATTTCTTGTTTGTTAAACCGTGAAACTGTTTCATTATATCAAACAGCAAAAACTGTCTGAAGCAGGAAACTTAATATGTCCAATCATTACTCAGCGGAAGTTGTCCTTTATTATTTCTTCTGCTTATTTAAAAATTTAAATGACATATTGAGAGGTATCAAGCACATCAGCAAGGGCAGATACAACGTCAGAAAGTATGGGGGACATCATTAGAACTGTATTAATAGCTAGGGAGTATGAACAGATACAGAAGAGGTAGCAATGCGAAACTTTTAAATATAGGAAGCTATTTTATCCTCTGCAGTTAGGACCAAATTTTCATAAATGCCTCTGGTTTCATGTTCTTCACGTTAATAGTAATCTCACCTAACTTGAGAAATCTAGACATTTTACATGAATTAGCTGTTTGGGCTCCTTCAACAGTAAATAGAAAGAAACAGAACTTTTCAAATGGCTTTTCCATTTCTGTTTTCAGAAGAGAGGGGTCACTTCCTAAATGCAGGCTTTTACCTCCTTGACCACGAAGATGACTAGCTCGGATGCAGATATCCAGATGTTAAATGTCTAAGCAAGGACAGGTGACTTATACCTTTAATATTTACCAGTCAGTTTTTCACTAAATTTTATTTGATACAAATTGTGAACTCCTTTTCTGGTGACTTGTCTTGGAGACAGAACATCTGCAAAGAGGAATCAGAAATCTATGTCCTGTTTTTCCTTAATGCGTTCAGTGAAGAGGATTTATTTCAAACAGCTTGAAGTCACATCAATTTCTAGACCCCTTAAAATATCAGGAAGAATGCAAAATAAAGTTCTTAGTCTCTGAATGAAGAAGTGGAGTGAAAATGTCTGAAAAGTGACACGAGGTGATGTTACTGGGTGATGTAAAATTAAATTTCAGTGAAATGGAACTTGCAAACCCTAGAATAAAACTCATAAAGAATTGAGGATGTCATTGGAAAAAAATCCAAAATATTGTAAGAAAAAATACTGACAGCATAGATATGTACCAAATTAAAGGTCAGGCTAGGGAAGTACATGAGATAGCCCTAGCATATGAGCATGCAGCATATGAGGAAAGAAGAGAGGAATTCAACTGACTGGAAACACCAACAGAGAATATACAAAGGCAACTCTGCAAGTTCATGTCAGAATTCTGTGTGTTTGTGTCTGATTGGGAGAGCAAGTTTAAGGATGACTCCACATCCTATGGGTTAGGCCACTCACTTAGGATGTGGAACATCCAGATTCCACCTTCTCTCACTCTTCTCCATTTCATTACAGTTTCCACGCTGCTCTGAAGTGCCTTATGCAAAGAGACTAGGGTCAGCAAAGGAGAATGAACTAGACTACAACTTTTAAATTAAAATGCTCTCCAGTTAGAAGGTAGTCAGGTAATTCACTCAGTTAGAAGTTGGTTGCATAAATGATTCTTTACTGGCTCCCTACAAATAAAAGGAGGAGATGATGGAGGAGTTAAAAATTTTATTTGAATCAAGCAGAGAGAGACTTTTAAAAAGAATTTCTGATTTTTTCAATTTATAATTTGGAAAGTGGTCCAGTGCCCAAAATATACCTATCTCCTGTAATGCTGTTCGTTTTTTTACCATTCAGAAGAAAAAAGAGAGAAAAGAAGAAAATGGAAAGCCACTTCAACTTAAATGGTTTTCACTGTTTTCCATCAGCCAGCTGCCACAGAATGGTTATCATGTTGTCATGCTCCAGACCTAATATCATTTCTTTTTTCTAAGATGCACCAGAATCTTCCAACTTCAGCTGCCTTAACCTGCCTTCCTACCGTTGTAGATGGTGAGTCACATTGCAAAATACTGTGGATTTCACTAATCATCCATTCCGCAGTGTCAAGAAGTGCCAGTATCATCTTCTGAAACTTCCTCACAGCATTATTCAGGAACAGTTAAAGTCATATATCACATCAGACTTGTATACACAAGTACATTTTAAGTGTGTGTGTATATATATATGTATATGTATATGTATCTACATGTCCAGCTGTATAAATGTGTATGCACAGATAGATTTGTAGATACAAATGTGTATCCATGCCCCTATAAGCAGCTGCAAGAAAAAGAAATGAAAGAATGAGTCATTCTAGCAACTTGCAGTTCATGTAAAGGGCCAGGAGGGCCACGTGTCCTAACTCCTATAAGCAAGCATGACATAGGATTGTGGCTGCACAGATAGATCCCTGAAAGAAAATCCTGAAATCCTGTAGACAGGGTGCCTTGACATGTTCTGTCTGTACTGTCCCTCAGCAAATAGAAAGACTGTGGTCTGAGTGTCAGGACACATCTGCATGAACCCAAAGGAGCCCAGAGGAACCCCAAAAACCTCATCAGAGCAAATGGATCCCCTGAGCTGGCTCCTCCCCAGGTGATCCCAGGGGATTCTCAGCCCACGGCCCTGGAGTGACACTCACCAACCTGAGACAACAGGAGACACTCTCTAAACCACCTTCCAGTCTGAGGATGGCAGAGGTTGGGACTTTTTAGGGAAGAAAATTTGGGGATTATACTAGACTTGTTATGGGGAGAAGGACCAAAAGCAGGAGAAACAAGCATGGCAAATAGAGAAAAAAAGCCAGAAAAAGTAGTAGGTTGTGTGTAAACAGGTTGTTAAATGGTGTACTTACATCACCATTCCCCACTCCTATATGAGCACATAGGAAAGATATATAATGCATATAATGATGCTTCTAAGCACTTTCTAACATTCACACCTACAATACACACATTTATATTACAAAAATACTATAAGTTGCGTGAAATTAGAAAATGCTTAGGAATGCTATTTTTAACATCTAAATATTTCTTCCCTTTTAAATAATGGAAACTTAATCAAGGAAAAACGAGAAGTTACAATCAAAGCAATAACATTTTAAGTTGAGATGGAGGCACTATCAGTTAGACAAAAATGTATTTATTTGAATGGCATCTTCACATCACCAAAAGGCAAACAGAAGCTGACCTTTAATCTGCCCATTTGAATAAGAACATCATAGCATGTGACCTAGTCACTGATTTTTGCTACACTTTGGTAGCAGAATTAAATATTGATAGTCTCTGATACACCAAAGATCACTAAAAATGGAGATTAAAAATGAATGAAAGCAAAACAAGAGGGAACAATAAGGAAAAACTAAAACTAAACAAGGAGAATTCAACAAAAATACTCCATAAAAAGACAGAATTATACAATAATTGCATAATATACAGGACTCACATAGCAGATAACAGTAAATTAAAAAGATATTTAAGGAGTGAACAGACAATGCATTATAGGCACTGTCAACAGAATGCAGTTCTGGAAGGAACTGAGTAATGGACTCTTTGCTTAAGTATGATGTCACAAGTAGTAGACATCTTTTCTGAGGTGGTCATTACTTTTCTTGACAGTTTTTGATATTCTGAAGTCATCTTGTATCCTTTAGAAACTTTTTCAACTCCATGCTCCTGTATCGACTGATCTACCTTTAGTCCTTAATTTTGCTTTGAAGCAGAGACCAATGGAAGTTGACAAGGGGTTATTTTTGTGGGAGTTTTTTTGTTTGTTTCTTTTTCTGTGGAAAAAGATTTTTTCTGGTAGCATTTTTGAAAATGATAAGATTTGTTAATTTTTACATAAGGCTATTCTGAATCTGACCACTAGTAGAACATGTTTGGTTTTTTTCCTGCAATAAATTTAAACTATACACAGTAACTTTATTATGTTTTGGGGGAGCAGTCTGAATTTTTTTCAGCAAGGATTTTACAAGTTTACTCCCTGCAACACATAATGTGATTTTCTAATACATTTTTATTACAAGTTGAAATTTTATGTTATTGTCAGTTGTTTTTCATGAAATATTTTAAATAAAACTCTATTCTCATTAAAATTCATTTTAACAGTCCACTTGAACACTCAGAAATAATATGACACATCAAATCTAAGTGAACTCAACTGAGGATTTCTATTCCGCAAATTGCTTCTTAGAATCAATTTTTGCAACTCTTCAGTTATGAACCAGACACTGAAAGTGATATCCTGCACTACTCTTCATGCTACCTCATCTACAATCGAAATTTAAGCCAGATTCAATGATATGTAAGTCTATACAAACACACCCTGACGTGCAAATAACTTCTCTTGATTTCGTTTTCACAGCACTAGCGCTGAAGTAATAGTTCACCATGCTGATTAACAGGCTTAATTCAAGCTTTTAATTAGCGTTTATTCCATTAAATACATTTAAAGAATAGACAATGCCTATTTGCTAATGCGAGGCTTTTTGTAGTGTAGTCCTTTTTTTAAAAAATTATTGAAGCTTTGTTTTTCGTGCATTGCTATTAATGTTGCTATTTCTGTTATGTTCATACTGTTTGGAAGAAAACATTTTAAGTGTCCTGAATTTGATTATAAAATGTCTCAGATGACACCAAGTACATTTTCAATCTTTCTAACCATTTGATTATAAGATCATATGTCATAGTAAATTTTTACAAAAGCCTACCTGATAGCAAAAAAGACAATTATAAGGAACTGGAACACTAATTTACTGAAATTGTCAAAATACAAAAAATACAAACAATTATAAAAAATATCCCCTTAAAATAGGATGACAGTTTTAATCCCTTTCATGATTTCACAGAAAACAGGATTTGGAACGATAGGAACAATAATTAAATACAACCAATGTGAAAAAATATAAATCACCAAGTTACCTACATATGCATGCTCTGAAATTCTCAGATTTAAGTAGTAGGAATTTAATCACACCTTTCTTGTTTGCTCATTTAGGTATGTTCTCAGGCTGCTTTGAATAAACTTAGAAGTAACACATATGCTTATAGTTGTATATCAAAATCTGTAATTGCTATGCAATTCTGTGCCTGAAGGAGGGGAACTGGGCACCCTTCACCCCTTTTCAGTCGTTTCTGCTGTAAAAGCAATGGCTTATGTCATGTGTGTGCAAAACTAAGAAGAGACAGTAATCTGACACTGCTTTTAGATTCTGAAGATCTGTTACTCACCTTATAACCTCTTAATAGGAGTTATTCTTGACTATGCAGTTATTGTTGTCTTACGCATTCTTAAGATTTTGCACAGAAAAGTTATTTTTCCTTCATTAAATATGGAGAATATTTCTTGACCTCTGCAGATTAAGTCCATCAATTTCAAAGAGGTCTTTCATGCTGGCTTCAAACATGCATTATTGATTTTTTTTCTTAATAGTACATCTTACTCTCTATGGCCAAGTAAAAGCTGTTTTCTACAAGGCATGTCATTGCTTCTTATTTGTTAAAAGTGCAGAAAAAACAGCAAGACATCTCAACGTGTACATTATGTAAACTGCCTTTCAAAGTATATTTTAGC
Organism: Dromas ardeola; assembly: GCA_013398915.1. Lineage (NCBI taxonomy): Eukaryota > Metazoa > Chordata > Aves > Charadriiformes > Dromadidae > Dromas > Dromas ardeola. The sequence continues at coordinate 193,220 of VYZM01020059.1, forward strand.
TGCTGTTTCAACAACTTTCTGTATCAAAAAAGTACTTATCCTGGTTACATATTTATGTTAATATAGCCTAAAATATTTCAAAGTTAGCTGTTGATGGTGGCCAGTCAACAGACTATATGATAACAAATCAACATGGCTAAAATAAAGCACTATCTTCTCCACTAAAATGAATTTCATAGCTTTCTGAACATGCATTGCATTTCTTTGGATATTTATGATACAAACTTTCCATAGAAAAACTTGAATTTTACTTATAAATTCAGCTTCAATCTTTTAAGTGGCTTAGATAAATCTTTTATCTGAAGCTACCTAGACTGACCAGATTTCATGGCTTCCTGTCTCAGTGACTTCAGAGTTCAAGTGTTTCTGCTGCAGTCGGGTGAAGAGCAGAGAATAAAAGTCCAGCCTGAGTGTGAACAGAGCTTTGTGTTCATTATGATGAGGGCCAAGTGATCATCTCTAGCACTTTACCTTATTTTATTCCATTATGAATTACGTAATAAATATAAAACTAGAAGAGAAAAAATATTTTTCTAAAATATTAAGACAGCCACCTACCTCAGTCTGCTGTACACCACTTTTCATCTTGAAGCTGTTCCTCTGCAGATGAAGTACTAATTAGATCCTAAAAAAAAAAAAGAAAAAAAATAATTGATCAATGATTAATGAACACAGAGACTTCCTTTAATGCAGAAACTTCCTTTTCAGTTTGCCTTTGTCCAGTGGCTGGTATAACAGGGGGCTGATTCTTAATGGATTACTATAAGAGGATGATTCATTACAGCAATGGTCCAGTTCTGCACTGTTGTAAATTCATCAGTTTAATTAGGATGATACATATATAAATTAGATTAAAACAATGATGAGTCACATGCATTGGCCTTACCTTTGCCAAAACCAGGAAGATGGCAAAACAATTGCGTCCTGGGTATATGAGCAAAATGTGCTCTATTTACTAGCTTTTCCTACCTTTTTTAGACCCCAATTTCCTGTATAAACTGGCTGTTCGCTACAGTTGATAGAAAACACATTAAGCTTAACTAAAAAAAAAATAATAAATCCTACCAGTTTCAATAGGGTCCCTCAGTAAATAGAGTTGAATAATATGGTTTTCCATACTGCTGCATTTTATTTGGAGTATAAGGCTAACACACAATATTTCAGACAAAGATGCAGGAACTCCGGTAGTCATTGCTTATCACATTGGCAAAACACAGACAGAAGTCTTGCAGGCACCATGAAACAGGCACCTATTTTATGAAGATGAAAAAGGCCGAGACAGCCACCCCCCACCTCCTGCTGAGGTTCTGCAGGCCAATTTGTCACTCTTTTGGAGAGGTGGTAACCAGCTTTTATGTGCTGAACTCCCCTGCAGTTCCAAACTTTGAAGACAGCAAGAGCTTCTGCGTTGAACTGTTTGCCCCTGTGCAAACCAGTGGTTCCTTCACATCAGGGCCACTCATAAAATGCGTGATATTTATAAGCAGTGAAAAAAAAAAATCAGTTCTTGCTAGAAAGGTGTTGAACTATAACAGGTTATGTGATAGCAACACTAAGGTTCATGTTACCTAATTGAAGACACTCCCACTATAAACAATTGAGAGAAATTGGGGTGAACAAGAGGAGCCAGC
>VYZM01020060.1:0-14133 GCA_013398915.1 Dromas ardeola
TGATGCAATTTCCTTCACAGACACGCATCTTGGGTAAACATCTGATTCTGTAAGTTTTAAAGTATTAGGAGCATTTCTTATCTCAATAGCATCCCTTCACTCCAGCGTGTTGATCACGCCACACAGCTTGGTGTCATCAACAAACTTGATGAGGGTGCACTCAATCCCACTGTCCATGTCACCAACAAAGATGTTAAACAGCACTGGTCCCAGTACCGACTCTGAGGAACGCCACTCATCACTGGTTTCCACTTGGACATTGAGCTGTTGACTGCAACCTTTTGAACGTGGCCATCCAACCAGTTCCTTATCCACCGAGTGGTCCATCCATCAAATCCATGTCTTTACAATTTAGAGACCAGGATGTTGTGTGGGACAGTGTTAAATGGTTTGCACAAGTCCAGGTACACGATGCCAGATGCTCTCCCCTTGTCCACCTAAATATATAAACTGTAACTAGTTAATAAACTATAACTAGATAAGCTATCATGTAAAGTGCAATAACCAAGCTCTTTGAGAAGTCAGTCATTGAGATAATCTATTCTGTTATTTTAATTTTATGTGTACATACTTCTACTTCAAGTTGTTTCTGCATGTTTGGCATGACCAGCAACTTCAGTGTAGAGCATTCAAAAATAATATACTTTTCTGTTAACATTCTTACAATAATAATGATTATTTTTTGGGTAGTGTCCAACAAGACTAACCTCCATTGTAGAGGGCTTATTAGCATTACTTCCGTCACTGAAGTTTCTTATTACTTCTTTTTTCAAAAGTTTATATTAATATATATTCACAGATGACTCATAAATTTATATTTTCTAATCATTCTCTATAAAAAAGAAGCTCCATGTATATCAGAGTGTCATTACTCTAGTGATATAAATTGAAGAAATAGTTCTAAAAGTAGTTAGATTTGTCTACCTTAAAACCTATAAAAACCAGCTCTATTCAAATTGGCATTTTAAAGTTAACCAGCTAACTTTAGTTGGGAGTAATAACTGAGCACAATCAAATAGTTAAAAGAAGAAGATTACCACTGTTCCATGTAGTATATCAAACATAACTCATCAACATATGACTTTAATATAATTTTTTTAAATTATGCAACATAAGGCAAAAGGCAATAACTGACTTGATAGTAGATGAGAATTGAGACAAAACATTTATTATTAACTTTTTAAAAAGCATATATTTTTAAGAAAATTAATATTTACAACATTTAGAGTCACCCAAAGGACCAATGTAATCAACATCTTGGATCAGCCACTGGATGATTTATCAGTACAGAAGACTACAAGCTAGTTCATCTGTTACCAACTTTTTTAAAACAGCTGCTGTGGTGAAACTTAAATATTAATATACATAATATCTATTTTTATTTAATAGCAACAACTCTGCAGAAAGACCTGCTGAACTCTGAAATATATGCATCTTGCTCCATAAAAACCACCTTGAATTCACCTTTTTTTTATGAGTCCAGGATACTTCTATTTTCTTCTGTACCAGATGCTATTTCAGAGAGTCTGGATAGCTACCACTTTATCATTAATATTATTGCCCGGCTCCTTTTGTCTCTCTTGTGACTGAGCAGGGGTCCTTTTGTTTTTGTTCTCCTCAAATAAACTTTACCATATATGTAAAATGAAATACGAAATTAAGACAGTTCTGTGAAATTGCTTCTTGTGCTGGTGCGATTAAGGAGACCACAGAAAACATGATCTGTTAAAATTTATTTTAAATATATCCTTACTTCTCTTAACTAAGATAAAATTTAAGCTCTCTATTTTATGTTCTCTGACAGTGTTTTGGAGTTCAAGTGATATTCAGCTTGCCATAATGGGGCTAAAGACTAGTGAATAATGTCTTAGAGGTGAGAGGGCAACAGTTAACCCTGATACTAGTGCCAGTTCTAACAGAACTAGTTCTTCAGATCCAGCACCACATTTCAAGTCTAACCTGAAGACTCTCACCTGAAATGAGTTTAAGAATATCGATTCCATGCACCTGAAAAGAACTGGACATTACTCCTCTTGATTTAGCTTCACTAATGGCAGGTGTTAACGAGTAACCACAATGAGTTAGTGGAATAGACCCTGCACCAGGTGGTATTGCAACATGAAGAATACTTTTGTGTCAGTGTGGATATTTCTTAAGCCTGTGTTACTATGTTCTCATAGGTTTTTCTTATATATGTATGCAATGGTCTAGCAATCTCCTTAATCAAATAGTTCCTGAACTGCATTCATATAACCACAACATTAGGCGAAATTCCTGTGCCTCTTGATAGCAACATGCATAGCGGAATTGTGTTCTCAAAAGGCAGTAGAGAACCAAGTCCAGATGAGAGACGTAACTCTAAATAGCTATTTAAGGCACAGACAAAAGTCTTCACTAAACTATATTCTTGCTCTTAGTTAAGGTCAAAGACTCTGTATTCATTGGAAATAGATTGTTTTGCCCGCTGTAAAATCGAGAAAGAAAACTTATTTCCTATGAGTAGCCACCTATTTGTTTATTATTGTACCTCTTGAAGAAGGTGAAAAATGTATTTGTCTCCAACATCAGCTATAGGGATTTGAAGTGTCTTCTTGTTGCACTAACACATTAAATAAAACCCAGTTTTTAACATAGTGGCTAATTGATTTAGGATTAAAATACTTAAGAGAGTTCACAAAATCCATGTCCTTTTTAGAAAAAAAGAAATTGACACAGATTTTTCCATATTCACCATGGTCTTTACTGAATGACTCAAATGGCATTTAGTACAGCTAAAGGCATCCTTCCACAACATATTTTTTCTCTCCTCTTCACTATAGTCTTTAAAATTGCATAGTACTGATGTGCTTGTGATTTACAAATGAAAGAAAGATTTGCAACCATTGGAAAGCCTCACATATTATGAGAAATTTTGTGCCGATGAGCTAATCACTAAAGTGTAACTTTTTAATATAGTAATATTATTTGGTATATTATTATTGAATATTTTAATATGTTGTATCAATATAATAATTTTAAAATGTTAATGAACTTTTTTTTTTTAAGAAACAGAAAAAAGCGAAAGAAATTGCAACCAACCTTACTAGAGAGACTGTTGGACATTCTTTTCAGCAGGACTAAGCTTAGGGGTTTTAGAAACGATCCACAAAATTAAATATGCTTTATTTGTATCACAGCCCTGTGAGAGTCCTTTCCAAAGAATGGCGAGGTGGGTGGTGGGGGTGGGTGGATGTGTGCAGGTGTCTGTACATAACACCAGTCCTTTGATGTTGGAAGTACAAAACGAGTGTTCCTGGACTTAAAAAGAGAACAATGTATAATATTCTCAACGTTTTCAGGAGAGCAATAGTAAAAGGACATATTTATTTTCATCCTGTAAACAACCATATGACATTTTAGTTGAGGTAATATGGGTTTCCTAGTGTGAGTAAAGTGACACATCTACTTAAGTGTTTCTATGGCTTTATGTGAATAACTGCAGAAGCTGAACCAATTTCATATCTTACTTTAGTTTACCTGTTTTATTTACTAGCAGAACGGATTTGATACTTATTCATCTAAAATATAATAAAATGAGAATATTTGTTGTTCCTATATCACTGGATTGTGAGTAATTCTTACTTTGAAGTAAAAAGAATCAAGGCATTAAGTTTTCAGCTCAAAGAACCAGCAGGAAATGAAGGACAGGAGAGATTAAATGAAGTAAACACTTATTTTATCTTTCAGTTCTTGCAGCAAGTGATGCTGCACTGCAGGATTTTAACCATGACTTTCCACCTGTTCTGGATCATGCTGGTGGAGTAGACTAGCTTTACTGTATGTGTAAATGCATACACACATATTTTTAATCTCTTCCTTTAGATTAGCTTTTCCTGATCATCCCCCAGTTATTTTTGCAATGTTTTCTGTCTCTACTAAGTTTAGCAGCAGGAAACAAACTTACTGGCACAAAACAGATTTGCTTCCTAATCTAACATATTGGAAAATAGTAACTCATGCTTTTGTGTAGGATTGGCCTTGGGCTAATGTGTTGATTGTAACACATTACCACATATGCATATAGTATCTATAAAATATGTAAAAATATGTAACATAAGTGCTTTGCACGTATCTCAGATCTCTAGGAAAGAACTTCTCAGAGGAGGAGAAAAAACAACATTTTTTCATTCTTATTAACAGTTCTGTGTTCTCTTTTAATATCACAATTAGGAAGTCCCAAGACTCAAAACAGGATATAAGAAAATATTGTGACTCGGATCACTATTCTTGCAAGAAAAATTGCAAGCTAAAGACTAATGTTGTGCTTGGGGTTTTGTTTTGCCTTTTACGTGAAGGAAGAAAGCTTCAGTTCACAGAGTCTCTGCCCAGCAAAGTGCAGTTAAAGAAAAGCATGTGCTTTAAAAAACAGAAGTCAGCATTTTGCTATTTTATTATATGGGGTTTTTTTAACAACAGCTATTATCAGCATCAAACTTTCCATGACTGTTTTTAAGAATATAAGCAGATATATCTTATCCTATCTTAAAACATTCATGCATATATGTTGTATATGCATATGTATTCTGTAGTTGGGTTGATAACAGTATGCAATATTGCTCAGTAAGGAATTATGAAACTAATATGCATTCTGACATAAGAGTGTCAGTAACCACATTCAGGATGTCTTACTGAAATGTACCCCTCTGGGCATTCCATTTCATGGGGAAAAATCCAAAAAAATAAACTAAAGTCTAACTTTTTGATACATTTCACAGAATCAAGTAAGAGGGGACTGGAAGAGATCTTGAGAAATGTTCATTTAATGTTATTTTCTCTTCAAACAATACTATTGGACACATTTGAAATGAAATATTTCAGTATTTCAAAATAAATGTTGAGCTAGAAGTGAGTTGTAGAAGAAATTCCTTTTCTGACAGGTTTTATTAAACAGGGTTGCCTGTACCAACAAAAGCTATGTTTATATTGCAATTCCAATTGGGACTGTAGGACATGTTGATATACTTAGTTACCAATCCTAGCTCAGATAATGATATCCCTAGCTGCAGATTTTCTTAGATGGATATTCCAAGACAGAGCTGCTAGTCAAGCAATATATGTGTGTGTCTGTGTCTTTTTCTTGGAAATTATAGAGATACATAATTATCAAGCATATGTTAATTTATAAAATATGTAGCAAAATATAGCCATATTTATTATATTGGTATAAAATCTGTATTAATAGCCATTAAATTTCGGTGTGTCAAGATTATACACAGTTGAAAGAATAGCTACGTGCTCTCAAAGTAAATATTTATCACCTTATAGAACAGATACATTGCCACCCTCATCTAGTTATATTACCCCAGAGCTGGCTGTCTTCACCAGTGAAAGACTTTTTGTCGTTATTTGCACATATTAATTCTACACACACTAGACTTTTTGAGGCTTCTACATATCTGCATAGGGAAATATGGTTAGGATAGTCAGGGACTGATTTTTTTGTTGTTGTTTCTAACCTGACTTGTGAAGTCAAGTATAATATCAACTGATTTTGACATGGTTTAGGTTGCAGAGATTCGTTAACAAATGACATAATGGTGCAAGGGACATCTTTTTTTCTCTCTATCTACAGCTATGCCATTCCCAATGCCGTTCTTGTACCATTAGTAATGTCATTCTTTACACAAAACAAAAGCTCACGTAACTGAATCATGGAAAAAGGATTGACATGACACTTACATCTTCTAGTTAACCAGGAAGGCCTTTAACTTTGCAGGAGAAACATAAGCAAGCAGTTGAAATCGCCAATAGTACACAGGACGGAAGAAAGAGATGAATTTATGGGCAATGATACAGATGACTTTCTGAGTGGACTACCTCAGACTACCTTGAATTCAACGGTGTAACAACTCAAAGTAATTTTAGAATCATGAACCCTCAAAACACATGCAGTACATAACGGTTGACTGCATAGATAAAGAACTGATATTCTTTAGTGATTTTCTCTCCCATCAGCGCTTCCCAGGCAGTCAGTCTAAAGAGATTTAACTGGAAGCACAGTGAGGTCCAATGAAGAGGTATTTGTTAGCATTCAATGCTAAATTAGCTACCAAATAAAGGATAGTGTTATTAGCACACTCCTTTATCTCATGGCAGTGCTTCCCAACAGAACAAATTAATTCCTCTGGGGCACATGGCTAACATACCTTTACTGGTTTAATACCTGAAATAGCTCATTTGGGGTCAGTTAGCTCTATGCAACTGTTCATTGTACCACATTAGAATATACTGTGACTAAAGGAACTATAACTGAAAAACTGCCAGGATTAGACATTGTAGAGGAAAATGTAAGAATAACAAAACGTCCCATCTATAGGGAGGTTGTGATTAAGCTGGACAGTATTTCAGAGTTTAAGATTGTCAGAAGTAGACGGAAAAATCCACAGAAATTTTGTCAGAATTGTGTGCTCCTTTGGGTGAAACCAAGTTCTTTTCAACACTTCTGATCCACCGTAGCTGTAACTCTAACACTTCAAGGGGCCACAATGCAAATTAGCCATAGTCAAACAATTCTAATGAAAGAGAAGACCAGTTAAAAAAGAAAATATCTACAAGGAGTGCTGTCAGACAGGCTCTGAGGCCCTACTCTTTGTAATTCTTCTGCTGAGTTGACTATGTCAGGAATTTCACAGTCAGTTACAGAAGTTCATCAGTGGTAGGGCACTGACTCCAGAAAGAATATAAATGTTTGAAGAAATCAAGTTCTGTAGGAACTGTGCAATCAAACAGTGATTCATGTTTTCTGATCCAAATAAGCCTTTACTTTTTGCAGATTTAATTTCGCCTTAGCTTGAAAAGAAATTTGTGTTGCTTGCCTTAATTCCTTGCAGTAACGAAGGACAGGAGCGTTGGAACACTTTTCCTTGGTTCTATTATTAAACAGTAGACTGTGGGAATAAGTATGTGCAGAAAATCATCCTACAAGCTCAGTGATATGGGTGTAGCTTATAATGAGAGATGAGATACACAAGAACTAACATTCTTTATGTAAAAAGATCTGGGATTAATTATGTAACAAATTCTCGCTAGATGGAATTTTACAGCAATGTAGTCTTCATATTTGTGCACCTTTTTTTTTTTTTTTAAATGATGAGCAATTTGTGGTGGAAACCAAGGCAAGGAAAATATGTGGGATGGATATTTAATCATCGCTTTCCTAGAAAGAAGCAAACAGATCATGATTTATAACACTGTCCCAACTTACGTAAAGGTTTAGAGCAGGCTGAATAATATGAAAAAATCTAACCCTTAAAATAAAAAAAAAATCCAAAGCGTCAAACACTTCACTTCTGATGAACCTATTTTAAATATGCAACTAACAGTATTTAGTTAACAGTTTTCAATAATCTTCTATAGCTGTTTGTATACCATACAAAATGAAACCTCTGTTCTACCACTCTTCATTTGACCGGTCTATTTAGGTATTATTAATCTTTTTTTTAGAAAACATGGTGGAAGAAAATTATTCCTCTGTGTTCTTCTAAGGAGCTTGTCTATGGCCAAAGGCCAAAGGCTATTTATGTGGACAAGAATTAAGGACAGCTATGTCAGAGTACAAAGTCTCTGAGGCAGCCAATTTTTTTCGAACTGACAGCATGAGGTCCAGTGACAGTGTTCTACATATAATTTCTACCTTAGTTACATATCTCCTGTTTGACCTCAATTCATCAGGAAGGGTAAGATGCATTTCACCTATTTTTTACTGTCTTCAAATACTTGGTAGCAACAACGCTAAACAAGTGATGTCAACGTAGTTTCATATAAAAAGTATTTAGTCTCAATTCATTAATCAAGCTGTCTCTGTGGCCCATGGAGAGGTAAGCACTTCCAGAGGGCAATTCCTGCCATTCTAAAATATGTGTCAAATTTGCTGAGATTAATCATATTTTGAAACATCTTGGTTTTTTCCTTTGGCTTTAGAAGTGCTCATATGACCAGCTTAGAATGCATGTCTAATTTATAAAATAGCTAAACACAAATGAGATAAACCATATTATCAATCCATTTTTCTGTATATACGACCCTTCTGTAAAATAGGAATACGAGCTTTGGGGCTGTAAGAAGAGGAGCTTGGAGACTACTGTCTGAGTAGGTATTACTGCCTAAAGCAGATACAAATCTAAATATAACATTTAACACACACTGTCCCAGCCCTACTCAGGACTGATAGAAAGTACCGTAATACAAATAATAGTATCAACTATTAGTCCTAAAAAGAAAAGAAATCACGACTATTTAAATCTATTCTACACTTAATGGAGAATAACACTATTTAGATGAATTTTTCTGGCAAACGTCTAAATACCAGAGACTGATTGGGGATGCGGGCAGTTTAAAATCTGACGTTGTTCATTCAATTTGCCAAGAATACAGCTGAAGGTTTGTTGAGGAAAGTACTTGGGCAATTTAAATGAGAATTTCAGGACATGAGAGACGGTTAGAGCTCTAATTAAAGGGATAGGCAAGTTATAGGCCTTGAACTGAAGTAGCAAAAGCAGTAGGACATTAATTCATTTAGTTATACATGACAATAACATGAAAATCTGACAACTTAAACAGCTGTCCAAATTACTGTACACACGTGCTTCTCTGAGTTTTACAAACTCACACGCATACATTCAGATTATGAGTCTGCAGAGAATTCTGTGAGCACAAGAAAATATCAGGGCAAACAGAAAAATTTCAGGATAGGGAAAAATTAGCATCATACCTCTGGGGAAAAATATACATGCAAACTACTGAATACCGGAGCAGAAACAGAGACGTTTGATGACTGAATATAAGCTATAAAATCTATAAAGAGATCAGGAGGACTACAGAAAATCACTGGAGCTTTCTGGAACCATCAGCACCAGAAGAAAAGCTTGATTTGTTTCTTCTTTCCTTCCTCTTTATAAAACCTTTTACAGAGCACTCTTTAGTCCATTCAGAATCTCTCTGAATCTAACACCAGATTCGGTGCCAAATCAAGTAAGAACATTTCATCGAGGTCTGTTTTGTTTTTTATATATTATTTCTAAAAAATAGAGGGGAAGATATAAACAACGTATTATGCATTTGGTAACCATGCATTTAGTAGCACATTACCTTTTAACCTAAAAATTCATTAGCTAACAGCCAGTGTTTGGGTAAATTTTGCAGCAGCCAAACACTTACAAAAAAAAAAAAAAAGGAGATTGGATAAGCAAAACCAAGGATAATAAAAAACAAAAGGGTTTCTAAATTACTGTTGCCTGTGTCATTAAATTTCATATTGTGCATGGAATCTGAATACATCACTTTGTTCTGCATGACAAGCAGAAGTGAGCATTCATACATTACTCAGCCACTTAATTAAGAGCCTGGGATATTTGCAGTTAGCAGAAACTAATAAGGGAATCACATTTAAATTCAAATCACTCCTCAGGGTAGCTGTCTGCAACATAAGCAAAGCTTACTGGGTAGATGTTCCACTAAATGCTCAGCTAAAAGCTTAGTTTTACTGTATTTGTGAATAAAGAATAATTCTGGTTTTTATTAAAGGTGAGAGTAAAATAAACAAATCTGTTTTGGATTTTCAAGTTATGTTTTGTCTCAGTTATTTTTAAATTGTAGTATGTCTGTTACTTTGTATAATAAAATAAGAATGTGATTTAGGTCTTTACTAGCACAAAACAGGAGATTCTATAAAACAGTCAGCTGGGCTTACCCTACACATGATATTTCAAGACATTTTGCAGGAATAATACCTATTGCAGACAGCAAGCAGCAACCCTAGAAGCCTAGCAGCAGCACAAAATCCATGTACTGGTACATTATGAACCGTGTCACAATTCCAAAAACTTATTAAATTAATGAAATTTACTGTACTACCCATTTTCTTCTTGTTGTTGACTACTGAGCAGCTCATTTTGCATTTTATATGGGAAATCCAACTCTTACGGGATTTCAGATTTTTTTCTATAATGGACCAAAAGTAAAGCGGTAAGGATAGTAGCAGTAAGTATACGTTAAATATTATTAGCTAGGAATATTGTCATTGATGATGTGCAGATGACCCTGCACCATCTTCAGATCATTGCCAGGGTTGTCACACCAGTTATAATGCTTTCTTTCACTTTTCTTTAGAGGACATCTGCTAGAAGGATCAATAGATCTGAAATCTTTAAAATTCCAGACAATTTTCTGTAATTTGAATGAAAAATATGCCTCTACAATAGGCCAAAAATGTTCTTTGAAAATAAAGCTTGCTTACAACATTTCACAAATATATGTAATGAGTTTTATATTACCGGTAATTATGTTATTTAAAAATATTAAGCTAATGACTGTTTCATAAAAAACTCTCTGAATACTTAAATTTCAGTATAGAAAAATCGAACATTAATATCTGAAAACTCACAGAAGAAATGTGTTATTAATTATTTTTCTGCTTTAAAAGTTGAAAACAGAGCAAAAGCAATGCCAATAATTTGTTCATTAAAAATAAAGCAATTTAAACTTGAAAATATGACCTCAATCAAAAAAAAAATCAACCAACAAAACCTCAACATCTTTCATACAAATTTTCAGCGTGAGAAAAATTGCCACATCATAAATGTAAGCAACAGTCAATATTTAATGTTTATGACAAAGTTAGGGTGGGTCTATATCACAATGGATGCATTCTTGCACAGCATGCAAGTATGTTTAAGATAGCTCTGAATTAGTTCAGTAAAAAAACTCAAGCATTTCAGCAACAGAAAAGTCGTTCTAGCCTAGCAATGAATCACTGCTGCAAGCCATTACTATTTCACTCCTTGCTGTCTATCCACAAAGTACATGTTCCCTGTTGGCCACCTCATCCATACTTTATGTATAACCGACAACATAAAATATCCTTTCTTCTGTAACCTTTACACACTTTAACTAAGTGTAAGGTGTTTTTTTTCTTTTCCTCTGAAGTTACTTTTTCAAGGCGCTTTCCACTGGTCTGGGAGTTCAGCAGTTCTGAGACTCTCAGCTTCAATATTTGAAGTATTATATTTAAAGTACTTACATTTTGGGTTATTTTTAAATGCTTTGGAGCTTCAACGTTGGTCATTTACAAATTTTAATACATTTATGGGGGAATATGCAACATATTTGCTGTTTTGACAATTTTGTTTTACTATATCATGTGTTGTCCTCGAAAATCATATTATCATACTTTATTTTTGTATGTGGCATTTTTTAAAATATAATTTCTTTATGGCTACAATGGCCAAAGAAGGCTCTTGACTCACTGTTTCCTGGAATAATCTGGTGCCATGCAGGAATTATATGACATTTGCAAGCACTAAATCTTTATTTCTCACATTCCTGGGGATGCCTGTGCTAGGTTACCTACCCATGCACTGAAATGGAATAGTGTAGAGAAGTTAGCATTAAGTGTTAACCAAGTCTGCTCCAAAATTAGAAGTAGTTTGATTGCATCAGCATGATTATGTGCACTCAGCATTTATGAGTGGTCTGACATATTTCTGCAAATGCAACATCACTCCAGCACTGAGCTGTTGCTTTCAGATCTGAGCTTTTATTGCCACGTTAGAGCTCCTTTGTGTGCTTTTCCCTACAGTATTGGTTGGAACCAGAGATTTCTGTATCCTATTGAAATGCACAGTGCAAGCAAGTCTTCGGAGGACAGGGATGTATTCTTACTCTCCCTTTGCTCATAAAGAAACAGAAGAACAGAGAAATAAAAATTTAAAATGCCTTAGGAGTCACTCTTTTTTGGCCTTACACTTCTACCACCTGCAAAAATTATGTTTGCCCAATGGTGTTTGATGACAGTGAAATCGGCAACAGAACTGTGATCAAGTGTGAATTTGACTTAGGGCAAAACTTAGAAGAGCTACTTCAAATGCCAACATTTCTTAAACAGCTGTTCTTCTACATCATAACTGGAAGAGATTAACAAGTTTGAAGTCAACTGAGGAAAAACTGTTCTAGTAGAAGTATCTTGTCCGTAAATTAGGATACATCCTGTAGTCTGCTAACCTTAGCAAAACTCTGTAAGTAGACTAGGAGTCTAGCTCTGTGAATTCTGTAAATTAGGTATATTTTTCACCATTTAGGGTTTTTTTTGTGACAATACACAAAACATGTCATAATACATCTTGAAAAGTCTCAGAGCGCCCAGTCTTGAAGTAGATTTTCACATATAATGCCAAATACAACCAAAATCACAAAAGATCCCCACCGTTTGAACTTCTTCACTTTCTTTCTTTGGATCTCCTTTTTCTTCAAAAGAAGTTAAGAAAGTGCGTCACCTTGTAGCCCAGTAAAACAAATAACCCTTGAGCCATGAATAGACATTGGCCTGACGTTTTTCTGTCCTAGTGCTAAGCATTTTCAACCCTTTACGACATTTGTCTTTTCTCTAGTGCAATATAAAATAGAAACGAGAAAGAGGGGTTCTTGAGCTGGCTGAGAATTGAAACCTATCACTTGGCAAAGGAAAGAGAAGTAAGAAAAAAAGCAGAGGGAATCTGCCCTCTCATTTTCAGGTTTAACAGAACAGTATGAGGAGCAATACAGGATGTACAACTGAGAGGAGAAAAAGTGCTTTTCTACCTTTTAGTTGATTGATTTCATTTGGGAGACCATACAAACACTTGATGTGGAAGGAGAAGTGTGAAGATTTCAGAAATAATTGGGAGAAGGTAGGTAATGCTTGCCACTGACTGTGAGGTTCAGCCTTGCCTATGATCCTTTCACAGGCAAACTTGTATGCACATGGACATTGCATTTTCACTGGTGTATAAAAATAGCAGTTCTTTGTATGAAGACACTTATTTTCTTCCATAGCAGGGTAGTTGTATGGAAAGAAGACTGCTTGGGAAGAATACTACTTGATGTAGAAAGTAGTCACAGAACTCAAAATGAGGTATGCAACCTGATCAACAAGTAACAGGTTTTTTTCTCTATCCAGAACACTCAACCAGTGCTCAGATCCTACAGAATAATTTCATCTGGCTTACAGTTTGCTCCTGAATGCCTCCTTTGGGGCAGAAGGGGTAGGGAGAGGGAGTCCCCGCAGCTCTTCCCCAGTATGTTGTTTACTGTAATTCAGCTTATTTTCAGATGACATCCTCTCCAGGGACTAGAAATGAGCTTACCGGTGCTTACCTGGGAAACACCAGGGCAGGAAACCTGTGAGACGTACACTAGCTCTGTAGCAGGGGAGGGATCATAGCATTCCTTCTCCCCTAGCACTAGCATGGGCTTTATGACCTATCAAGCCACATAGCCTGAGCACAACTAGTTATAAGCGCAGTTCATAATTATCCCTGGATTTAAAAATGCCTAAACTTTAGATAGATACTGCTAAATAACAAGCACATTTGCACAGATCAAGACCAATTCACGTACCATTAAATGACTTACTCTACTCATTCAAGTTTGGCTCTATACACCAATTTACATCACAAAAAAAAAAAAAAATCATGTCCACTAGGGTTAAATCTGGCATTGCTTTTTGTGAGAATTTATGTGTTCCTGCTATCTTTTCTGTGTAGTTAAGTTAACAGAAATACATTTCTCCAGAAAGGGATATTTTAGAGAATGTCAGCAAGCAGGTCAGAATCTTTGAATCATAGAATCATAGAATTGCCTAGGTTAGAAGGGATCTTTCAGATCATCTAGTCCAACCATCAACCTAACTCTGACAAAAACCATCAGTAAACTGTACCTCTAAGCACTACATCTACCCATCTTTTAAATACCTCCAGGGATGGTGCCTCAACCACTTCCTTGGGCAGCCTCTTCCAATGCTTAATAACCCTTTCAGTGTAAAAATGTTTCCTAATATCCAGTCTAAATGTCCCCTGGTGTAACTTGAGGCCGTTTCCTCTTGTCCTATCTCCTGTTACTTCGGAGAAGGGACCAACCCCCACCTCGCTATAACCTCCTTTCAGGTAGTTGTAGAGAGCAATAGGGTCTCCTTTCAGCCTCCTTTTCTCCAGGCTAAACAACTCCATCTCCCTCAGCAGCTCCTCATAAGACTTGTTCTCCAGACCCCTCACCAGCTTCGTTGCCCTTCTCTGGACACGCTCCAAATCTCAATGTCTTTCCTGCAGTGAGGGGCCCAAAACT
>VYZM01020060.1:14256-53877 GCA_013398915.1 Dromas ardeola
ACCAATACCCCCAGGTCCTTTTCTGCCAGGCAGCTTTCCAGCTACTCTTCCCCAAGCTTGTAACGCTACATGGGGTTGTTGTGACCTAAGTGCAGGACTTGGCCTTGTTGAACCTCATACCATTGGCCTCAGCCTGTTCAGATCTCTCTGCAAAGCCTTTCTACCCCCAAGCAGGTCAACACTCCCACCTAACTTGGTGTCATATGCAAACTTACTGAGGTTGTACTGAATCCCCTCATCCAGATCATTGATAAAAATATTAAACAGAACTGGCACAAATACTGAGCCCTGGGGAACACTGCTCGTGACCGGCCACCAACTGGATTAAACCCCATTCACCACCACTTTGTGGGCTTGGCCCTCCAGCCAGTTTTTAACCCAGTGAAGTGTACTCCTGTCCAAGCCATGGGCAGCCAGTTTCTCCAGGAGGATGCCGTGGGAAACAGTATCAAAGGCCTTACTAAAGTCCAGGTAAGCAACATCCACATGAGGATATCTATCATGGTTTTAACTTGTGCAAAATTACCAGATCATAATAAGTGAAATTCTGCATGTGTCTACAGCTTGTGCAGTAGAAACACAGTCCATGGTCTTCTTGTCCAACCACATGACTATTTCAAAGGGATAATTCAGGCTTCAGAGTAATTTGCATATTTTTGGCTAGGTCTAAACTACCTGTGGAAGAGTATCTCTGTCAGAAATAATAGACCATACTTTCAAAAGAGTAGTCATTGCTCAGTAAGGGAAAATAAAAGTAAGAACATGTGAAATTTGCACCATATTCTTAATCTCCACCTTGTTTCCTGTGGTAAGGAAGGCCTTTATGGACAAGCTGTTTAAAAACTGTGATGGGATACATCCACTAAAAGTACTCTTTGTCCATAGTTTTTCAAAAGAAACCTCTATGCATTGCTCTGGTAAAAAAATTAGTCCTTCACAGTTAAAGTGGTCATCCAGTAAAACACTGACATTTAACAGTTTCAAGAAGCGGAAGTTGTGGACTGCTTTTGCACATCACTGTTCATTGGCATGAAGCTAAATCTAAGGCTCAATTTATGATAGCCTCATTACTGGTCTAATTTTAGAGCTGGAGGTCAGAAGTACTATGAGCTTTCATCCCATTTTTTCCTGTTACTCTTGCAGAATCCTTGAGTACTGGGGTAAATAGGCCTGAAAGTTGATTCTCCATGCCACTTACACAAAATATCATTCACAGGAGATCAACACCTGACTGAGCATTATACTTTTTTTTTTTTCAGATAATACTTCAAAATACTTATTGTATTTTTCATTCAGAAACATTTAATAGAATCACAGAATTGTTTAGGTTGGGAAAGACCTTTAAGATCATAAAATCCCACCATTAACCTAACACTGCTAAGGCCACCACTAAACTATGTCCCTAAGCACTACATCTACATATCTTTTAAATACCTCCAGGGATGGTGTTTCAGCCACTTCCCTGGGTATCCTCTTCCAAAGCTTGACAACCCTTTTAGTGAAGAAATTTTTCCTAACATCCAATCTAAACCTCCCCTGGTGCAATTTGAGGCCATTTCTTCTTGTCCTACTATTCGTTACTTGGGAGAAGAGACCGACCCCCACTACCTGAAAGGGAGTTATAGAGAGCAATAAGGTCTTCCCTCAGCCTCCTGGCTTTTCTCCAGACTAAACAATCCCAGGTCCCTCAGATGCTCCTCATAAGGCTTGTGCTATAGGCCATTCACCAGCTTCATTGCTCTTTGGACACATTCCAGCACCTCAGTGTCTTTCCTGTAGTGAGGGGCCCAAAACTGGACACAGTATTCAAGGTGCAGCCTCACCAGTGCGCAGTACAGGAGGACAATCACTTCCCTAATCCTGCTCCTCACACTATTTCTGATACAAGCCAGATGCTATTCGCCTCCTTGGCCTCCTGGACACACTCCCGGCTCATATTCAGCCAGCTGTAGACCAACACCCTCAGGTCCTTTTCTGCCAGGCAGCTCTCCAGCCACTCTTCCCCAAGCCTGTAGTGCTGTATGGGGTTGTTGTGACCCAAGTGCAGGACCCAGCACTTGGCCTTGTTGAATCTCATACCATTGGCCTCGGCCCATTGATCCTGTCCAGATCCCTCTGCAAAACCATTCTACCCTCAGGCAGATCAATACTCCCATCCAACTTGGTGCTGCCTGCAGACTTCTTGAGGTTGCACTGAATGCCCTCATTCAGGTCATTGAAAAAGATAATCAGAACTGGGCCAAATACCAAGCTCTGGGGAACAACCCTTGTGACAGGTCACCAACCGGGCTTAATTCCACTCACCACAATTCTTTGGGCCCGACCATCCAGCCAGTTTTTACCCAGCAAAGCGTATGCCTGTCCAAGCCCTGAGCAGCCAGTTTCCCCAGGGGAACGCTGTGGGAAATGGTAAGGGCTTTACTAAAGTCTAGGTAGACAACATCCACAGCTTTTCCCTCATTCACTAAGCGGGTCACCTTGTCATAGAATGAGATCAGGTTAGCCAAGCAGGACCTGCCTTTCATGAAACTATGCTGACTGGGCCTTATCACCTGGTTGTGCTTCATATGCAGCATAACGGCATTCAAGAGGATCTGTTCTGTAACCTTCCCCAGCACCAAGATCAGATTGACGGGCCTGTAGTTCCCTGGATCCTCCTTCCAGCCCTTCTTGTATATGGGCATCCCATTTGCTAACTTCCAGCCAACCGGGACCATCATGCCTTCTTATAATACTACCCAGAATACTCTCCTGAGGCTGTCTTCACAATTAAAAGTATATTTTTAAGTATTTTTAATTGTGTTTTTTATTGTACCCATGCCAAAAAAAAAAAAAAGTCTTTCTGTGAATGTGTATTTTACTTGATCAGTCTCTTTTAATAACATTTGTAATGTTTTATTTCCAATTAGTTAATCTTCTGCAGTTACATGTAATCTCCATGCTGTATTGTGTCAAAAAGAGATAAAATGAATTCCAAAATAAGATTAATTAAAATATCTGAAAACCTGTGTTACATATTAATGTGTAAACAGGCATAATTCCTAACAACTAGTGTTTTGACCTGAAAAAAATAGAATAAATGGATTACTGTTAAATTAATGGCATACTTAGCTGCTCTATCACACTTTTCTGTCCACGGATTTCAAAGGACATGAATAGCACTTTCTTTATTTGCAGATGGAAGAACTGAACCATAGAAACTGGTGGGTGTCTAGCAGGTTAACCTTAAGATTCAATACTACTATTTTTTTTTTCGGAGGTTGCCCATATTGGCCTACAGGGACTTCTGGCAGTAGGATGATTCTGTTTATCTCACAGAATGCCACCTGCAAGGTGCTGAGCATAAATCTCTTACAGGTAAAGGATGTAATTATGGCTATGAATTCCACCAAGAGAACTCTCATGCATAAATTTAAGCCCAAACCGAAATGTGTGTAGACCCAGACCTTGATGAGCTGTGTTTTATTTTATTCAGAGGACCAGCAAAATATCAGTGCACTTTTGAGATGCCATGTAAATTCTTGGAACAGATCTTAATGATGTATTGATTCTCTGTCTGGGATGAAATTCAGTCTGTACAGTTCTCAGCCCTAGATAAAAGTCCTTACCATTAATATATGTTAGCGTTAAACAAATACCAGTTTACTTCCCAGTTCCTTCACTGTTATTTCAAATGTTAATGTTTCATTATTTTCTGACTAATTATAAAATTGTATTCTGGAAACTAATAGACATTTTAAATTAGCTTCATTATTATCAAATCAAAAGTCATAAGGAAACCGATGTATTATATCTATACTTATACCTGTCCTAAAGTTTCATTTAATGGAATTAATTAATGAAATTCATATTTTTCTGAACCCCCATGTGTTTCTGCTGCATGTCTTTGATTTTATAAACCATTTTGCATTCATAAGTTCTAATACCAGGCACTATATAAAGAGTTGTGTTAAAGATATGTTAAAGAATTGTTGTCAAAGTCAGTGCTATGATATCTTTAGGATTAATTTCCATCGATTTAAGCCATCTTAGATGAGGGCAGTTTCCTTAGGAAGAGTTTTGTTCTTTTCTAAATAATCAGTAGTGGTCATAAAACCAAGTGATCTTCCAAAGTCCAGTCAAGCAGGGGGAACGTTGTCCTCCTAAATCTGAATTACCAGCTCTCACAGAACTTAAAAGGATTTTTTTCATGCACATTTAAGGGCAGTATTTGGTCCTTGCTGAGGATAAGCATGTGAGGTAAGTTCTATCAGTATAATATACATCTGACCTGCAATATCCCAGCTATTTCAGATGTGTGTCTGTCTCAGACAAAGCCTTTCAATTGTGGCAAATTATATGGTGGTTTTGCGAAGGGGATAAAAAATCCACAAGGAATTAGTCCATGATGAGAACTAGATCTGAAATAGCGGATGCCTCACCTTTTCTTAGCTGTGCTTCCCATTTTTTATCTGTGTTAAAATTAATTACATTCTCTGTAGTATTGTCACTACAAAACAGAGAAGCTTTTGCACAAAAGGAAAGAGGCGGTTGGGCTTTTATTTCTGCAAATGGTCCCTTTAGGATGGGATGTGAGAGAGGTCTGTTTCAAACCTCATACTTTAAAGCAATACCAATAAATGAGACAGCAGATCTGGTGATGACTGACACTGAGAAGGCTGAGGAACTCAACAGTTTTCACTGGGAATTTTTCTTCACACTAGTCCCTGAATGAGAAGACAGGGACTTGGGGAATCAGATTCGAGACCAGATGAGGAACATGAACATACACAAGTCCATGAGACCTGATGAGATTCATCCCAGGGTCCTGAAGTAGATGGCAGATGTAGCTGCTAAGCCACTCTCCATCATATCTGAAAAGTCATGGCAGTCAGGTGAAGTCTCCAGTGACTGGAAAAAAAGGAAACATCACACCCATTTTTAAAAATGGTAAAAAGGAAGACACTGAGAACCACTGACGTATTGGGTTTGTGTGGCAAGGTTTTGGTAGCAGGGGGGCTGCAGGGGTGGCTTCTGTGAGAAGATGCCAGAAGATTCCCACATGTCCAATAGGGCCAATGCCAGCCACCTCCAAGATGGACCCACTGCTGGCCAAAGCTGAGCCCATCTGTGACGGTGATAACAACTCTGTGAGAACATATTTAAGATGGGGGAAAAAACTGCTGCGCACCAGCAGCCGGAAGAGAGGAGTGGGAATATGAGAGAGAAACAACTCTGCAGACACCAAGCTCAGTGAAGAAGGAGGGGAAGAGGTGCTCCAGATGCTGGAGAAGAGATTCCCCTGCAGCTTGTGGTGAAGACCGTAGTGAGGCAGGTTGTCCCCTTGCAGGACATGGAGGTCCACGGTGGAGCAGATATGCACCTTCAGCCTATGAAGGATTCTACACCAGAGCAGGTGGATGCCCCCAAAGAAGGCTGTGACCCCATAGACAGCCCATGCTGGAGCAGGCTCCTGGCAGGACCTGTGAACTCGTGGAGATGAGCCCACACTGGAGCAGGTTTACTGACAGGATTGTGACCCTGTAGGGCACCCACATTGGAGCAGTCTCTTCCTGAAGCAATGCACCCTGTGGAAAGGACACATGCTGGAGTAGTTTGTGAAGAACTGCAGCCCATGGGAAGGACTCACATTGAAAAACTCACGGAGGACTGTCTTCTGTGGGTGGGACCCCACACTGGAGCAGAGGAAGCGCGTGAGGAGGAAGGATCAGCAGACAAACGTGTGATGACCTGCCCATAACCCCTGTTCCCTGTCCCCCTACTCCACTCTTGGGGAGGAGGTAGAGAAATCAGGAGTGAAGCTGAGCCTGGAAAGAAGGGAGGGGTGGGGGGAAGGTGTTTTAAGATTTGGTTTTATTTCTCATTATCTGACTCTGATTTGATTGGCAATAAATTAAATTAATTTTCCCCAAGTTGAGTCTGTTTTGCCCATGATGGTAATTGGTGAGTGACATTGGTAAGTGTCCTTATCTTGACCCACGAGTCTTTCGTCGTATTTTTCTCCCTCTGTCCAGTTGAGGAGGTGCAGTGATAGAATGGTTTGGGCACCTGGCATCCAGCCAAGGTTAACCCACCCCAACCAACTGGTCAGCCTCACCTCTGTGCCCAGTAAGATAGTGCAACACATCCTCCTGGAAGCTATGTCAAGGCATATGGATGACAAGGTGATTAGAGAGAGCCAATATGACCTCACAAAGGGTAAATCATGCCTGACTAATCTGGTGGCTATCTACAATGGAGTGACTGCCTAAGGGAAGAGCAGTTGGTATTGTCTGTCTTGACTTCTGTAAGGCCTTTGACAGGTCTCACACAACATTCTTTTCACTAAGTTTTAGAGATATGCATTTGATGGATGGATTACTCAATGGATAAGGAATTGGCTGGATGGCTCTATCCAAAGACTTGCAGTCAACTGCCAAATGGAGATCAGTAACAAGTGGTAACAAGGTTCTGTATTGGGATGGGTACTGTTTAATATCCTTATTAATGACATTGACAGTGAAATTCAGTGCACCTGAGCAAGTTTGCAGATGACACCAAGCTAAGTAGTGCAGTTGCTAGGCTTGAGGGAAGGGATGACAGATTTGAGAAGTGGGTTAATGTGAACCTCAGGAAGTTCAATAAGGCCACGTGGAAGGTCCTGCACCTGGGTCAAGCAAACCCCAATGTCAATACAGATTGGGGGATGAATGGATTGAGAGCAGTCCTGCAGAGAAGGACTTGGGGGTATTGGTAGATGAAAAGCTGGATATGAGCTAGTAATGTGTACTTGCAGCTCAGATACCCAATCTTATCCTGTGTTGCATAAATAGAAGCATGTCCAACAGGTCAAAGGAGGTGATTCTCTCCCTCTGCTCCACCTGGAATATTGCACCCAGCTCTGGAGTCCTGAGTACAAGAAATACATAGACCTGTTAGAGTAGGTCCAGAGGAGGGCTGTGAAAATGATCTGAGGGCTGGAACACCTCTCCTATGAAGAAAGGCTGAGAGAGTTGCGATTGTTTAGTCTGGTGAAGAGAAGGCTTCAGAGAGACCTTATTGTGGCACTTCAATATTTAAAGGGAGTTTATGAGATGGAGAGAGGCTTTTTACTAAGGTCTGTAGTGATAAGACAAGGGGTAATGGTTTTAAATTAGAAGAAAGTAGATTTAGATTAGATATAAGGAAGAAATTCTTTACTTTGAGGGTGATCAGACACTGGAAAAGGTTGCCCAGAGAAGCTGTGGATGCCCTATACTTGAAAATGTTCAAGGTCAGGTTGGATGGGGCTTTGAGCAACCTGATGTAGGAGAAGAGAGAAGGGAAGGGAAGGGAAGGGAAGGGAAGGGAAGGGAGAGAATTATTCAGTTGGAAGCGGCCTACAATGATCGCCTACCCCAAATGACTGAGCACCTCAGGGCTGACGAAAAGTTAAATCATATTATTAAGTGCATTGTCCAAATGCCTCTTAAACACTGACAGATATCCCTGCATATGGCAGGGGAGTTGGACCAGATGACCTTTAAAGGNGAAGCGCGTGAGGAGGAAGGATCAGCAGACAAACGTGTGATGACCTGCCCATAACCCCTGTTCCCTGTCCCCCTACTCCACTCTTGGGGAGGAGGTAGAGAAATCAGGAGTGAAGCTGAGCCTGGAAAGAAGGGAGGGGTGGGGGGAAGGTGTTTTAAGATTTGGTTTTATTTCTCATTATCTGACTCTGATTTGATTGGCAATAAATTAAATTAATTTTCCCCAAGTTGAGTCTGTTTTGCCCATGATGGTAATTGGTGAGTGACATTGGTAAGTGTCCTTATCTTGACCCACGAGTCTTTCGTCGTATTTTTCTCCCTCTGTCCAGTTGAGGAGGTGCAGTGATAGAATGGTTTGGGCACCTGGCATCCAGCCAAGGTTAACCCACCCCAACCAACTGGTCAGCCTCACCTCTGTGCCCAGTAAGATAGTGCAACACATCCTCCTGGAAGCTATGTCAAGGCATATGGATGACAAGGTGATTAGAGAGAGCCAATATGACCTCACAAAGGGTAAATCATGCCTGACTAATCTGGTGGCTATCTACAATGGAGTGACTGCCTAAGGGAAGAGCAGTTGGTATTGTCTGTCTTGACTTCTGTAAGGCCTTTGACAGGTCTCACACAACATTCTTTTCACTAAGTTTTAGAGATATGCATTTGATGGATGGATTACTCAATGGATAAGGAATTGGCTGGATGGCTCTATCCAAAGACTTGCAGTCAACTGCCAAATGGAGATCAGTAACAAGTGGTAACAAGGTTCTGTATTGGGATGGGTACTGTTTAATATCCTTATTAATGACATTGACAGTGAAATTCAGTGCCCCTGAGCAAGTTTGCAGATGACACCAAGCTAAGTAGTGCAGTTGCTAGGCTTGAGGGAAGGGATGACAGATTTGAGAAGTGGGTTAATGTGAACCTCAGGAAGTTCAATAAGGCCACGTGGAAGGTCCTGCACCTGGGTCAAGCAAACCCCAATGTCAATACAGATTGGGGGATGAATGGATTGAGAGCAGTCCTGCAGAGAAGGACTTGGGGGTATTGGTAGATGAAAAGCTGGATATGAGCTAGTAATGTGTACTTGCAGCTCAGATACCCAATCTTATCCTGTGTTGCATAAATAGAAGCATGTCCAACAGGTCAAAGGAGGTGATTCTCTCCCTCTGCTCCACCTGGAATATTGCACCCAGCTCTGGAGTCCTGAGTACAAGAAATACATAGACCTGTTAGAGTAGGTCCAGAGGAGGGCTGTGAAAATGATCTGAGGGCTGGAACACCTCTCCTATGAAGAAAGGCTGAGAGAGTTGCGATTGTTTAGTCTGGTGAAGAGAAGGCTTCAGAGAGACCTTATTGTGGCACTTCAATATTTAAAGGGAGTTTATGAGATGGAGAGAGGCTTTTTACTAAGGTCTGTAGTGATAAGACAAGGGGTAATGGTTTTAAATTAGAAGAAAGTAGATTTAGATTAGATATAAGGAAGAAATTCTTTACTTTGAGGGTGATCAGACACTGGAAAAGGTTGCCCAGAGAAGCTGTGGATGCCCTATACTTGAAAATGTTCAAGGTCAGGTTGGATGGGGCTTTGAGCAACCTGATGTAGGAGAAGAGAGAAGGGAAGGGAAGGGAAGGGAAGGGAAGGGAAGGGAAGGGAGAGAATTATTCAGTTGGAAGCGGCCTACAATGATCGCCTACCCCAAATGACTGAGCACCTCAGGGCTGACGAAAAGTTAAATCATATTATTAAGTGCATTGTCCAAATGCCTCTTAAACACTGACAGATATCCCTGCATATGGCAGGGGAGTTGGACCAGATGACCTTTAAAGGTCCCTTCCAACCCAAACCATTATACATGTCTATGATTCAATAAATTTATCAATTTATAAGTTAATAGAGTTAAATAAATTAGCAAGAAACTCTTCAGTGGTGGGTTGTGTTAAAAAAATCTCTCTTAAGACAACTTTTCATTTAAAATTATAGTTGGGGGCAATTTTAGTTCCTGGAAATGAGTAAGGGCTTTTCACAATAAAATTATCAAATAAAAAACTGCTCATTTTGCCAGTTATTGAAAGTTCACCACCGTTCACAGCCATTTTAGTTGTGTTATGGTTAGAGCTATCAGCATATCAAGCACACATCACAATAACAAAATAGCTAAACTTCTACACTTCCAGTGTATCCAAAGCACATGTGATGTAAAAATTGTCTGAGCACGTGTACAGTTTAAGTAGGGAAAAGGATAGATTATCTCTTCTTTAGAGCAGATGTTCAAATTCTAAGACAATGCAGAGTGAAAGTCTTTACTGTTTCAATGGTGTCTCATAGCCCATGTGAAAATAAGAAACTGGTCTTAGTACAGGCTACAACACACTGACACAAATGACACTAACAGTGTCCTCTACTAAGAAAAGAGACTCAAGATTAAAAGTATGTAGATCCTATTTTACCTTCATGATGGATTTGATACACACCAGTAATTACATGGAGAGAAGTTTGGCCTCTTGTTATCTGTTTTAGATCTATACTGTCAAGAAATGAAAAAACTTCAACCTCCAGGGCTTTCATTCCCTTACAGACTGTTTACCAAAATTCTCAACTACCTCTAGATAGTTTCAGTCCATGATTTATCATAGATGAACACGTTACAGAGGATTTTCATGCAGTTATAATCTCTATGAACAAAGATAAGCAAGTCCTTTTTAAAACAAGTCAGAACTGCCTGATAAATTAGTCTACCATGGACACAGGAAGTAGTTTGCACATAAACTACAATTTTTTCCATCCAATATAGAGGCTATAATAGACATTACCGAGATTTCCAAATATATAATTATTTTCTTGCAGTAGCGTCTTTATAGAAATAATGTTTTTTACAGTGGTAAGTCAATTATGTATTCTAAAGATAGGTCCATATAGTGAATGGCATATATACATATTTACATCCAATTCCTTTTAAAGCACTTCTGCAACTTCTGCAGAGTATCTGTCCATATAATGCATAATGACCCCTCCTCCTTTTTTTTTTTTTTTAATCGAGGTCATTAACATTGTATTTATTGCATTAGAGTGCTTCTGAAAACACTTCTGGAGGGTGTTCATGACTGCAGGGATGTCTTCTGTTACTTCTTCAAATGAAAGTGATACACCAATTTGCAAGTGACTCAAAACTCGAAAGCAGAAGGCTGCAGTGTTGCACACAGACATTCTTGGTTAACATTACTCTGGTTCATCACAATACTTTGATGTACTGTAAAGCAAAACACATCTGAACAGAGCCCTACTGTTCTTATGCCACAGGCACTTTTTCTGTTTCAGATGACTGATAGGTTCTTCACTGTTGCAACAGCTGAAGCAAATCTTTCTATATAGCCTCCTATCTCATTTTATATATAGTAAATACATGCAGGCATTTTATAGTAGAGATTTTTGAGTTTAAACATAACTAGACCTTAATTATCTTGCCTGCATGAGAAGCAGCACATTGTCCATTCCACCAGCTAATTCAGGCAAACAATCCCCTTAGGTTTTCAGCCACTTGCTCGATGGATTTCTTTTGTTTAGCAAACCTGAATTCATCCCCTATATTTGCTATTAAACATGAGACCAGAAAAAAAGGAACGTTTAAGCCTTGAGGCAAAATGGAAAGTGGAACACTGCATCCGAAAGAGTGGCTGAAATGAAACACAAGTCAGATCATTATAGTCCTTTGAAGAGAAGTGTGCACCAAAAGATGAAGATGCTAGGAAATAAACCTTGATTTTTAAATACTCTAGCAAGAAACCCATCCAGTCCCTGTGATAATGATGTTCTCTGTATTATAATCTTGCCTTATAGGATAGGTGAATCCTGCTGTTTCTACTGCTGCAAAGAGAAAGAGAGTAACAACCTGTCTTGGTAAAAACATAGAATCATAGAATAGTTTGGGTTGGAAGGGACCTTTAAAGGTCATCTAGTCCAACCTCCCCTGCAATAAGCAACGACATCTTCCACTGCATCAGGTTGCTCAGAGCCCCGTCCAACCTGACCTTCAATGTTTCCACCGATGAGGCATCTACCACCTCTCTGGGAAACCTGTTCCAGTGTTTCACCACCCTCATTGTATAAAGTTTCTTCCTTATATCTCGCCTAAATCTTCCCTCTTTTAGTTTAAAGCCATTATCCCTTGTCCTATCGCAACAGGCCCTGCTAAAACATTTGTCCCCATCTTTCCTGTCGGCCTCTCTTAAGTACTGAAAGGCCACAGCAGTGTATCCCCAGAGCCTTCTCTTCTCCAGGCTGAACAACTCCAACTCTCTCAGCTTTTCCTCATAGGAGAGGTGTTCCATCCCTCCGATTATTTTTGTGGCCCTCCTCTGGACATGCACCAACAGGTCTATGTCTTTCCTGTGCTGAGGGCTCCAGAGCTGGATGCAGGACTCCAGGTGGGATCTCTGCAGAGCAGAGTAGAGGGACAGAATCACCTCCCTCGACCTGCTGGTCACTCTTCTTTTGATGGAGCCCAGGATACAGTTGATCTTCTGGGCTGCAAGCGCACATTGACAGTTCATATCCAACTTTTTATCCACCAGTACCCCCAAGTCCTTCTCGCCAGGGCGGCTCTCAATCCCTTCATCCCCCAGCCTGTGTTACTACCCGGGGTTCCCCTGACCCAGTTGCAGGATCTTGTACTTGGCCTTGTCGAACCTCATGATGTTCACATAGGCCCACCTCTCAAGCCTGTCAAGGTCCTTCAGGATGGTATTCTCTCCCTCAGGCATGTGAATTGCACCACTCAGCTTGATGTTGTCTCCAAATTGCTGAGGGTGCACTCAATTCCACCATCTATGTCATTGAAGATATCGAACAGTACTGGTCCCAATATGGGCCCCTGAGTGACACCACTTGTCACCGATCTCCATCTGGACATTCAGCCATTGACCACTATCTTCTGGATGGGACCACCCAATCAGTTCCTCATCCACCGAACAGTGCACCCATCAAATCCATACCTCTCCAATTTAGAGAGCAGGATGCTGTGGGGAATCCTGTCAAAGCCCTTGCAAATTCCAGACAGATGACATCCATAGCTGTTCCCCTCGTCTTGAGACGGCACATGAGTTGCTTCTCTCCTGTCATACACCTGCCCCATGGACAAAGGCAAAGAGAACTGGCAAAGCTGCTGCCTTAAACACAGTTCCTTGGGATGATACATTATCAGTATCTGTTCTGTACTCCAGAATGTCCCAGGAATACGGTAGTTCTTTTAAACCCATATCATTTGGGTGTACAAACTTTTCTAATTTGCTGTTTTATGTAGTTTCTTAGAAAGCCTTCACCACTGTGCTAACTGAATTCAGTGGAGCCCAGCTTATACATTCAATTGTTTCATGGAAGCCATGAGTTTAGTCCATTGTGAGACTCACTCTAAAAGGAAGGCACTTCCCATGCCAGTTTTCTCATGAGAGGATGAATCATTATATATTTTTTTATCATTGACAGTACTGTAAGGTAACTCAAATTCCTAATTTTGATGTTTCAGTGAAGTGCTTACAGCGCACTGAGATTAAGGATGTGCATTCATAATAGCTTCAAATTTAGTCATATGGTTTGTTCTTTCTCTTTTTTCTGTAATGGGGAAAAGAACTGTATTAAAATGTGTATTAGTGTTCCATAGAAGTACTTTGTTTTCAATTTAAGCTGTAAATTCTTTACATTACAGGGAACAAAATCAGAGAAGCTCTACTGGTATTTGAAGCAGAAAATGCCATAGGTTTGCCATGAGTTTTAGTTTCTGTAAGAATTAGTTTCTGTGAGAACTAGTTTCTGTGATAACTTTGACCAATCAGAAAAACACTGTGTTGTCTGAACAAGCAAGTCTTACCCTTCTGAATCAGTATAGTTCTAGACTATCTTCTAAAGAGTCAGCTTTATCTCGTGCACCTTGAAACTGAATTCACCGTGATGTTGATGAAGCTGGAGAGAATTTACATTTTGTTTTTTCCACAGTTGCTTTTGCACCTATGGAGGTCCCCACCAGCAATCTTGCTGGTTACATTATCAAACTGCTTAGAAATTTTAGTCTAGACAAGATACACAATGTGATAAAAAAAAAACAAACTAACATGAAATACTAAATATCCTTGCCTTATTTAAAAACAAATGAAAAATCATAATTCTTGTTTTGCTCATAATGCACCAATATAAAACATTTGACAAAACGTTCGTTCACTCGCTAAAAGCAAAATGGGTATCCTCATTTGTCATTTACCTAAGGAACCCAATGAGATTCATGGAGATTGATTTATAAAAATGCTTCCCACTTGTGAGTTGGGTTTCATAAGTGCACTACAAGCAAATCACAGGACACAGAATAATAAATCCTTCTGAACATGTACTTGTGCTAGACATAGTGGTGAACAAGCAGCAGGAGCAATCCCCAAGAACAAGTGGTAAAGCTGAACAACTGAGTACACAGCACTGACAATTTTCTTAATGAGACTTTCTATGAAAATGTTGGAATCACTGTCTATGATTCACAGCTTTACACTAGCTCTTTTTGTAAGTCTACAAAGAGCTGAAAATGGGATCTTCTGCATTGTAGTGGTCAGGAACCGCTTTAATAAAGCATCATTTAGACCTTCAAAGAAGTCTAGGATTTTGCAGGAGTAAACTTTACAATGCGGTACTTTCTGGGCTGTGTCTGGTGGAATCATAGTGCAGAACCAGACTTTGAATCATGACCTTAGCGTGCAATTGATGTAGAAGTATTTGATTAGTATTTGGGCATCAGCCAGCAATGTTCATTTGATACAAAAGCCTTGTTAAGTCAAAAAGAAAGGGTTTTGGCACTCTACAGTGAGGAAGTGATGTTTTCACAGATAGTATCCATTATTTCTGCAGAGCTACAGGTACACATAGCACTTTCACAAACAGGAAAAGGAGCTCCCTATTCTACATTAGAAATAAGAAGAAAGGAATATGAATAGATGATTAAGGGTAAGGAAGAGAAATCATGAAATCAGCTATTGTGTAATCACAATCTATTAATATGATATTCTCAGCAGTGTAGAGGGTTTTTTTATTTTTCCATTAGGTTC
The DNA here is from genome assembly GCA_013398915.1 of Dromas ardeola. Taxonomy (NCBI): domain Eukaryota; kingdom Metazoa; phylum Chordata; class Aves; order Charadriiformes; family Dromadidae; genus Dromas; species Dromas ardeola. Next base: position 28,842 of record VYZM01020060.1, read on the forward strand.
TAAATTAATGTATTATATTATTTGCTTAATAAAGTAAAAGAGTAGAAAAAGTACGGTGGAGAGGAGAAGTAAGAATTAAGTGGAAGTGACTTTTGAAAAAGGATTCTTAAAACCCAAGTAACTGAATCACAGAATCATTTAGATCAGAAGAGACCTCTTGAGACCATTTAGTCCCAATGCCGTGCTGAAGCAGGGTAAGCTAAAGCAGGTTGCCCAGAGTATTTTAAGTACCCTAGAAACACATGGAGATCCTGTGGTAGTAGTTTACTCCATATCACATTGCTGCTGTACAGGATAGGTGATTCCTGACTTTTCTGCTGTCACGCACAAAGAGTAACAACCTGCCTTTTTTGCCTGAGAGGTTACACAAGCTGTTTCTCTCCATCACACACTTGCGCCATGGAGAACGGCAGGTTGCATGGCTGATGCCCGAGTTGCATGACATTAAAAGGAGATCAGCATGAGGGAAGAAGTCTAGTTACTAACAGCATAGAAGTGATTCATGCTATGTTGACAGAAGACAGAGCACAACTGGAATGTAGGTAGGTCCCTAATTTTGAAAGTGAAATAGAGTTGAAATTAATAACACAAGGGGAGGGATGGGAAACAATCAGTCAGAAAAGCCATGATGGCAGAGACATAGGGGATGAATTTGTTGTGTACGATACAAGTGCTAAAGAGGCTATGGAAGAAAACAAACAGCAATGACAAAAATTAATACACTTCTGCAATGAGTGAGATATGAATAGACTACTAGTAGGACTTCCACTAGCAGTGAATATTGGGAAGGTCATAAAGGATGAGGTAGGTAGATTTAATGAACTAGTATAGCCTTGGAAAGAGACAGCTGAAACAAAAATGAAGTTGAAACCCTGCCCACCTTCAACGAAAATGGAGGTATTAGTGGTCAGGGAGTGAAATGAAAGATGGAGAAAATATTTCATTAGGGTTTTTTTTTATTTGTTTTCTTTTGGCTAAATTTAATTTGAGGAGACGTATGAGTCAGTCATCAATATCCAAAACCTTCAAAAGATCAGCAGACTTTGTGTGGAAAGGACACAGGACTGGCTTTGGAGAATCTGATCATCAGAATGGGTGAAATTATTTAGATAAGGGAATTCTTATGGAGAATAAGAGAGGTGAATACACCAGATGAAAGGAAACTGTTATGGTACACTAACCGTCAAAGTCAGTATATATTACTGTCCTGGCTGGTCACTCTTTGGAGAGAGAGAGGGGAGGGCCATCTGTCATTCTGATTGGCCAATCTGGCCAAAACCATGACAATCACTCTGTGGTTTGAGATCTGTCACCTCTATGTCTTCAGCATAGTAAAAAAGTATCATGCCCTCTTCTTTGGTGTAGTAATTTCTAGTAGATACAACCCATTTTTTAGCAGTTCTGTCCTATCATTCAGAAGCTTGAAAAAGAAAAGAATAGCTTAGAAATGGAAGTGGGTATGAGTAGATATTAGTGGCTTCAGGAAGAAGGGTTTTTAGCAGTGAAGACATAGATCACAGAGATTCATGAGAGATCTAAGAGAGAAAAAGCTTTAAAAGAAGGAGCAAACACCAGTGTTTTTCAGTAAGAGCTTCAGACAAGTCTGACAAACTTAAGGCAACTTCATGGATCTTGCACCAAAAAAAATTAATAAATAAATCCTGAGAACAAATTGCCTAAAAGATAGAAACCAAAGATATGAATAAATGAACAATTTGGTCAGTTCACAAGTTAAAAGTGACCACTACCAGTATTTTGTAAAAGGACTGTACAATTGCTGACTGCTTTGGAATACCTGCTAATGACCTGGAATAAAATCTACCGATGATTCAAATTATTTATGTTAGTCTGTACTAAGATGACTGTGATGATCTGAAGTAAACCTAGTAAAGGAAGAGTTTATGAAAACTAAACCTCCCTGTTCGTGAGTATAAGGTAGCATACGTTAGAAAGTGTATTTTGTACTGCCAACTGTAATTTAACTGTAGAACTCAGGGGAGAAGGAGACAGAAAGAGAAAACTGCATGATTTTAGAGTTCAACTAAGAAAACAAATGTTTACATATACATAAAAACTATGGCTGAAAATAATACTAGAGGTATCATAGTGGTATTATATAAGGCAACAGTACAGCTTCACCTTGAACACCAATGATTTCTGGTCACCCTGCCCATAGATTGTATAAAAACCGAAACGTTCAGAGAAAAGTGACAAAAAGGATAAGCACAAAGAGGGTCCATGGAAAGTGCAATGAAAAGATGAGTAGCAGGCAGTGTGACAAAGGCACAGGAAAACCATGCTTCTATTCACATGCTCTCAGAGAGTAGCAAGATTTCTGCTAAAATGAAATGGCATTTTTTATGCTGAAGCTTGCATAAGATGAGATATTTTCCTACTCCTAAACCAAAGGGTTAGAAAGGCTCCTAATTATGCAGGTTATGACATTATTTTCTGGCATGGATTTTTTTGCAACTTCTTCTGAAGCAGCTGACACAGGCCACCATCACAGAAAAGATGCAGAGTACTGGAAGCCAGAAAGACAGTACAGGAAAAAAACAAAAAAGTCTTAATTCTATTTTCACTTTTGTTGAAGTTTATTAGGGTATAATTTAATAAGTCAACTTGATAAATTTTTGCTGGCACATTAAGATTTCATAGATTTCTAGTCCATGTCACTTCAATAAGCTTCTTTCAAATTACTCTTAATTTTCAGATTCTGTTCATATTTTCCTGCCTTTTGATATCTGTATTTTCTTGGATCCTTCTGTGAATTCCTTTCAGAATAATCGAAACTTCCAATACAGCTTGATAAATGGGGTTTCTAATAGGAATCCCTGCATGCTTGTGCTTCTTTATGTGTTCTAATATGTGCATAGTGACCATTCATGAATAAAAATATTATTTCAATAAGAGACAGAGGGAGAATAGGAGAAAAAGAGAAAGAAAAGAGAGAAAGAGAGAAAGAGAGAAAGAGGGAAAGAAAGAGAAGAAAGGCAGGGAGGGCGAGTTATTCTAGAAGAAATCTGAATTTTTATTATAATCTGTTGGGCTTTTAGGAACCCTTGAATTACAGAATCACAGAACCACAGAATCACAGGGTTGGAAGGGACCTCTGGAGATCATCTAGTCCAACCCCCCTGCCAGAGCAGGGTCACCTGAGAGCAGGTTGCACAGGAACACGTCCAGGCGGGTTTGGAATGTCTCCCGAGATGGAGACTCCACCACCTCTCTGGGCAGCCTGTTCCAGTGCTCTGCCACCCTCAAAGTAAAGAAGTTCCTCCTCATGTTGAGATGGAACTTCCTACACTCAAGTTTGTGCCCATTACCTCTTGTCCTGTTGCCGGGCACCATTGAAAAGAGCCTGGCCCCATCCTCCTGACACCCACCCTTTAAGTATTTGTACACATTAATAAGGTCACCCCTCAGCCGTCTCTTTTCCAGACTAAACAGACCCAATTCCCTCAGTCTTTCTTCATAAGAGAGATGTTCCAGTCCCCTAGTCATCTTGGTAGCCCTATGCTGCACCCTCTCCAGCAGTTCCCTGTCCTTCTTGAGCTGGGGAGCCCAGAACTGGAATTATGCTTGCTGTCTACAATACATCCTATCAAACTGCGACTTTAATGATTTTTGCACAGTAAGTCGCTAAACTACTCTCTTTGTCCCTTTTAATATGGCAGCTTTTATTGCATTAGAAAATATTCCTTATTTCATTGTTTTCTCTTCCAGTGTTTCCACACTGAGACCCATTTGACAGATAATACCTATACTTACTTCTTTTTTTCCATTTAGATGGTTAATCATGGTTGTCCTCAAATACAAAGGAATATTCCCTTACTAGAACATATCAAAATAGTATTTCTAGATGGGAACTTTCAATGCTGTATATTATTATGTTTCGACAGTTTTCCACTTCTTTGTACAAATTTATAGAATGCCAGCTGCCAAAAAGTAGTAGCCTTTTTAATTATGTTTATACTTTTTGTATTGCTGCATTCTTTGTCTTATTTTACTTTATAAAGTCATTTTTTTAATTCTTCCTGTTCCCTTCCCAAAGGTTTTTATTGTTTGAGAAATGTCAGGGTATTTCAAAGATGGTGGCATACACAGAATTTTTGGCAAAGCTAAGGGTACAGTGGAGATAAACTGAGTAACAGTAAAAATTCAGCAGTAAAGAGAATTGGAATATTTCATAGTTCTCATTCATGCTTTTCTACGCAACTGCAAGAGCCAGTGTGGGATTGCAGTAATCAGAACATACAGAGCTATACTCTGAAATAAATATTGCAATTATTTTCCAGTTCTTGAAGTCTATATAAAAAAAGTTGAATATATTACTTCAGGACTGGACACAGCTGATTACTATGCATAGACAGTGGTACTTTATCTTTCAGAAATTAAATCAGACAAGATGTATAGTGTTTGAGTCTCCAATAATGCTTGAACTGTATTGAGTGCAGTCCAGCATATTCTCTCTACCAGTAGCTGGTGGGCATGTTCTCCTCCAGAATTCCTTTTTTTATTATTATAACAGAATTAGAAATTTCTTTCTGCTGTTAGTCAGTTTATTCAGTATGCCCCTTGCCCAAACTGTAATCCTTGAAACACTGGTATCAAATTAGTATTGATCATCACAGCAAGTCATCACTGAGTTAGTGGAGATTTTCCCACAGACTCCAAGAAAACCTGAATCAAACCTTTAAGAACTGTCTTAATTGTTACAAGAAGCAGCTTTCACAATTACTTAACAAACTTTGTTACACTGGTCTCCATTTTGACCTCTTTAAAAAAAAAATAAATAAAAATTTAACTGTTTTCCTCTTTCTTTGTTTCTTTGAAGCAAAGAGTCATCAAGAAGATTGCAAACTCTTACGTCTTTTCACTGAATAAACACCTACAGTAATTAAATACAAATGTAAAAAAAAGGAAAGCAGAGAAGGCATGTTTGTATGACTAATTCTTTCCTGAAATAGCATACCATGCACATCACTATAGCCTTCTTTTACTGAAAAATGTAAGTACCAAATATTATTCATTCTTCACCTTTCTAGTCACCATGAAGATATAAACATAGCACCACTGATTGTTACAGTAGTTATTTGTAGTGTTTGTCTCTTGCTACTGCGCTCCTTTCTTTCCTTGCTGATTTCTGTGGGAGCCGTAATTCCTCTTCATGAAACTGAGGGAATATAGTAATAATTTCAAGGGGTGAAAATTTTTAAAGGAGATTATTGAGAAAGTAAGTGCTAAAAAAGGTAATGTGTTAATAAAGATACCCTCACATTTTCAATATTATGCTACTTATTAACTGTAATAAAATTACCTGTAACAGGTAAGATTAGGAGTTTTTATATTTCTTTTTGGTAGTTTATTTAGCTTACCTTATACCTTTTAATAAAGAAAACAATAATTACACTACTGAAAATATATGGCATTGGATCACTTTTTATTACTTTATAAATCCATAGGTAGAGGCAAAGTCCAATGATGTCAGTGCCTGGATTTCCAGAGAGCCTCACAAAAAGGAATTAGTACAAAGATGTTAGAGTTAAGGGATTAAATAGTTGTGCGTGTTTTATTACTGTTGGGTTTTGGGTGTTTTTTTTTTCAAAATAAATCTCGGTGCCAAAAACCAAGCTTAGAAAATAATTTATCAATGTTTATCAGAATATTTTCGATCTCAGATAAAAGGATGGCTAATTTCTATGAATTTCCAGCTATTTCTGTCTTTGAAAATATCTCCTCATTAGTAAAATAGTTTTTAAATTCTTCTCTTGTCAAAGAAGATTTTTAAATTCCCTGATCTATTTTATTTTTTTTCACTAAAATAATTCTTCAATATGAAGAATATATTAGTTCTTCAGCATAAATAATTAGTCACCGAAGCCGAATCAAAAATTTTAAAATCCAGTGGTTTTGGCTACCTATGTATGAATTGCTACATTAATTTCATTTTAAGATCAAATAAATTGGTTCTGTTACACAGGTCTTCACAATTTACTCCACAGTCTTTTATAAAATGGTACTTTTTTTGAAATCTCTGATTCTAGTCATATATATGTATATAGTACTTTAAGAGTGATTAACAGAAACTGGTTCCTTTAATCTCCTTAAAACTGAGTGTTGATGTTTTTTTTCAAATCGTCTTCACTATTATTCACACTTGATTTCAGAATTAGAAAACTTGGAAGAAAATAAAAATTACTAAAATAAAAAGTATGCAAAATATTGTATATTAGACTATGCTTTTAAATTAAAATATTCAGATGTTTTCCTTTGTTTTTACTTTTACAGTTACAGCACTTCTTCTGATTTACTAAGCGCACACATCCATTCATGGCTTGCACATGCCTAAAGAATATAGCATTGGGTAAAAAAGGATTTAGTATTTTATTTACTTAAGGGTTTTCTAGCACCTACTTTTGCAAACTCCACTCACTCTGTAAAAGTCAAACAGCTTTAACTCTATCTCAGAAAATAAAGAAATGGCAATCTCGTTGCTGATATCTGAAGCACAATAGAATTCAGCTGGATCTACTGCATAAATAGAAAACTGAAATATTTCCAGTCATTTAGAATGGTTTCAGCCCAATGTCCCTGTTTTCCTTTTTTTCCCCTAGCATTCCAAAATAACCAAACTCACTAGATACGTATCAGCGCTCTTCAAAACAAGTTTGCAATGTCCTCATATGAGCTTTGAATTGTGATGTTGACTTACACCAGATGAGCTGGGCCCCTATAATTCTTATATTTTGTCCCGCCGCTATGGTCAATAATGCTATTATGTAAAAAGGGCAAAATGCCACATGTATTTGTTATATACGCTCCTAGTATTTCTCCCTGTGTATCATATTTGTCTGCTTCACTGTAAAACATGTTTTTACTGTTAGTTGTAAAAACTAAGGGAATGCCAGCCAGATTCCACTGTCTCACACATTGGCAGCAAAATTGTCAGATTTTAGCGGCAATGATTGCATGGGTGGCGGGGGGTCATTGAAGGTTTTGATTGTTAATAAAAGATTTAATAAAAGGTTAATCAACAGTGCTTTGAAGTTATGTAGACAGATCAATTGTAAGATCTCCCTATACAATTGCAGAAATATTTCAAACTTGTCCAACTGGCCTGATGCAAAGCCCATTGGAAGCCATTTGAAAAGATTTTCCATTCTGAGTTCTGGATTCAGTACCATGAGAATGCTGGTAAAAGTAGCGGGCTAACCTTTTCTTTTCCACTTCATCAATAAAGCCATAATGATCAGCCTGAGGTATTGAAATCGTGCCAATACTTGGTGTAAATCAATCAGCGTTTAACTAAGAGCACTGCACTGTTCTTTTGGTGTTTTCATGTGCAATAACCATATGTGCTTACAGAAAATGCATAAGTATTAATTTATAAATAATACCTGATGCAAACCTATTCTCTTGTATTGAAAGCAATGCTTGCTATTAACCTGAATTAAGTCAAGAATTAATGTATAATAAAAAGACTGTTGTGTTTCTAGATATTTCCAGATTTTTATGTCCTAATTATATGGTTCTGAAAAGGTACAAATACTTTCCATTTGAGATGTAATGGCATAGCTGTTCCTAAGATGATTTGCTAATTATGTTTTAATAGTTTATCACCAGGAATATGGCTGGTACAACAGAAATAATCAAAACGGTTAATATTTTATGATGACCTAAATGAAAAACAATATTACTTTGAAAATTATTCAGTGTTTTATTTAATTAATGCTCCAAGTATTTAAAATTTTGCATAGTTTAGGAAGTGTTTCTTGTCTATTTCCCCTTGAACTTGAGAGCTGCATTTAGGGTTTGACTTCTAGAACTGGAAGCTTTAACCGATATTCTCATTGTTATAGTAGTCCTGAAATAGATTTGGAATTTAGAAGCTGAAAGTCCCATGGATGTCTTTCAACATCTACTGGTTCAGAACAACGACATCACATGGGTGTGATATTGCTTCTCCCAAAACACAAAATGAAAATTTGTGTTTTGAACACAAGAGGAAAATTTTTCACAATGAGACCAATCAGCCATTGGAATAATCTCCCCAGGGAAGTGATGGATTCCACAACATTGGACACTCTTAAGATTCGGCTGGACAGGATGCTGGGCCATCTTGTCTAGACTGTGTTTTTGCCAAGACCAGACGATCCTTGAGGTCCCTTCCAACTTGGTATTTTATGATTCTATCAAGCAGAAATTTAATAGAAGGTATAAAATTCATTTGACATACTAACTATGTTGCAAACATTTTTTCTTAAATTTTTCTTTAATCTACAATTTTTAAATTGATTTATACTGGTTTATGTATGAATCATCTATTACTATTTTATAGGATTTTATAAGTTCTAGTTACATTTTAATATTTCTGAGCATTTGCTTCCTATTACACTAGACTTCCTCCTATTTAGGATGGTATTGGTATTTCTGTGCTTTTATCCATTAAATAGAAAACGTGAAAAACAATTATAAACTTTTCTTCTTGAAAAGTTTTATAATGTTTAAATATGGAATATACCCAGTAACATGAAAGATTGTATTCTTTACCAATGGAGAACTGCTATCACTGAGAATAGAAAGATGACACATACATCACAAATTTCAACCTTCTGGGAACCTAAACAGAGCAGACAGTAGCACGTTGCTGTCTCCTGGTGTGCAAAGGTGGTGCAAATTAATTCAGAAATTTATCATATTTATTTTCCAAAAACTAATACCCTTTGGTCTCTCAGGTTACTGATATAGGGCTCTTTCATACATTAACATATTTCAACATATCTCTGAAGCAGTCTTAATCACACATTACCTGAAGTCTGTCTGTGTTATTGTCCCATTTGTAACTACAATTGGGCAATTATTTTTCCCCCTCCAGATAGTGACTGATTAAATGTCAATAGATTTCAAACATCTTCTCTAGCAATGTGAGTCTTTCATGGGAAGATAGCAAGACTGTGAAAATGATTCATCTTTCAATATGTGCATTAATTTTTTTCAGAATGTATTTCAAGGAACATTGGAAGAAGAAGGAACGCGAGAAGCTTTAAAATATGTGTCTCTATTAGTGTTTCATATAAACAAACGACTTCTTTTAATTGAAAGAAATTTCACTCAGAAGAGTGATTTCAAAACTGTAAGATGAGACTATTTCCTTCTTTCATGTGAACTTCTGAGTCCTGACCTAGGCCATAGGAGTTTTGGGCCACAAAGACAATTTATAGCAAGTCCTCACACCATTTGCCTTGGACTATGCTAGCCATCTAACTCACGTGTACTTATCAACACTAAAATTAGGAGTTTATTAGCAGTATTATACATGCTTCCAGAGGAAGATTCATAGAAGCAGTCCAAGTTATAATCTTGGTGGAAACACAATAAACAAAATTAGAAGGGACCATTCTCATTTTTAAACTCTAACGCCTCTTGGCTCTTTTCTCCGCTCTGACATATTCAGCTTCCCTGTGCTGCAGAGGATACTACAGTGTGCTCTTGAATATTGTATATTATTCAGTGGTATAGTAATGATATTCATTGTTCCCTTCTCCCACTGGCTGCTGAAACCAAACAAAAATAAAGATCTATTCACAAATTTGACTCTTAAAAACTGTCCTGGCTTAGCCAACATGTGAAATGAGACTTCTGTAGTCTTGTTAACACAAATAGATCAAAAATCATAACTCTTAATACTCTGAAATCAGAAGAGTGGCCTAAAAGTCCAGAGGACTTTTTAGCACCTCTTACAGACCACATATGTTTCACAATATGTTGAAAAATTAACATTAAATGTGTGGCAATGCTTTCTTATGTATTTCTTATCATTTTCCTGTTCTGCTCAGAACTAGTTGTCTTCCTAGAAACTCTCATATATACTTAACTTTTCCTACTGTATCACCTCCAGCAGGCTGTCATAGTCCCCTGCGCTCCTGATGCTCTTACACTGCTCTCTCCTGACATATTTTTCTTCTTCATTTTCAACTGTCTTGAACTTTTCAGCAGGCGTGTACAAAGAACGTTAATTTATATAAGTAACATTATCATATCAATCTGTACTGATTAGCTGACCACTAACTAGCACTGTTCCAGATAGCTTTAAGACAGCCACAGTAAAAACATATATTTGTTTAAATAAGTAGAACAAGTTCACTTTTGGAGAAAGATATTTTTTTTTCTGTAAATCAGTACAAAAGTGGGGAATAAAACAAGGCAATGACTGACAGAGTACTGTATGAAATAGGTAGCATATAAACTTTGATCTCATCCACAATAAGCCTACATTAATATAACTGAGATAAGAATCAAGCTTAAAATACTGCTGAGCTTGAAACAATAAGGTTAAAGTATGTAAAAATGCATGTAGAATACATCCCTGCCAGTTTTATTGTGAGCTTGCAATACTTAGCTTTTATTGAACAAAAGGTCCTAGCTTTTACTGAATAAAAGGTAGGATTTCAGTCTTCATGGCAACAACAACAGAAAAAAAACCAAACACATTCCCTGTGTACCGCTGAAGAAAAGCAGCCATGGACAAAAGCCCATAGCAGTAACCATTTTCATCAGCAGCTTTCAAATTCTTTCAAGAAACATGGAATCTTAAATATCACAGCATTGACATTGAAAGCTCTGCAAAAGATCTTCACAAAATGCATCTAAGTTGGAAAAAATGGTAATGGACCACAATATGAAGCCTGACAACAAATGAATTAATACAAAAGTCTATTGTTTCAGTATTCAACTGTCATTAAGTGGACATGGATGTTACTCCTACCCAAGCTCTAATGGCATGATTTCAGTCTAACCGGTCAATTACCATCTATTTCCAAACTCAGCTTCTTCTGTTTCTGGAATAAATCCATAAATTTAACATAGAAAATTACTGCTTATAATCCATTCTTTATTGCTAAGTCATTTATCTGTCCTTCCATCATTGTGTACAGCTGGGGAAGTTTGGACATGAGTTGTTCCAAAAACCTTAGCATATTTTGAGTATTTACCAGGGGACTGTATTTCAAAGCCTTCACCATGCTCCCAGATTCTCCCAGCGTAGAAAAGGGGACATACAGCCATGTATGTCCTAACTGATTATTAGTTTTACTGACATAGCAATGCTATGTTAAATTTATGCAGAACATGAATCATAATGTTCAGTATTCATAAACTGAGGTAAATGTAGTTAACCTGTGTTTGACATTACTATTGGACACTTGCAAATATTCTTGGCATGGAGTTTCCAGTCTGTTGAGGCCTCCTCCATAGTGAAAAACTGGCTCTAAAATCAGGTGGTGATTGCTTACAAAGGTCATCTAATGATAACCAATGACTGGAATGTGCAGTCAAACAAGTTCAAATTAAAAATAAAACATGTTGCTAAAAGAATATATTATTGGATGCTCCATTTGCTGTTGCCTCCTAATCAAACTTTGAACTTTTCTAGTGTATATGTCTTAGTTAAGCGTAAGACGTTGAGCTCAGGACAGAAGCAATTGTTTGAAAATGATAAAAAGTGCTTATATAAATCCAGCAAATGTTTGATCTTCAGACCTTAGGCAATATCAACAAATCTCACAGTCTTCATGGAGACATAGCTCTGTAAACTTCAGAAAGTCCCTTACCAGTTTGAACTAAATTTTGCTCACCTACCTCATATGGGTAATCCAGCTATTTCCTTTTAAAGTTCTTTTTTATGCACAGTGAGACTCACACTGCATTTTTCTACAGCACAGCAAGTGCTATAACCACAACATCCAAGCTAGTACTTTTTCAACAATCATTTTTCCACACTTTTCTATTTTTTTAATGTACTATCCTTGTATGCACAGTATATTTCATTTAAAGCTTAGCTCCCCAGTTCATAACCATATGCTACAAGTCCACAATTAAGCCCATCCTCAGGCACTGGAGAAACAAGAACGGAGAGTAAATGAACAGTCTCTGAAGAAATATTTGGCTATAATCTCTCCACTAGCACATTTTGCAAGTTCATCAACTCACCTTACCTTACAAATTCACGCTTGCTGCCAACTCAGGTGTTAATTTTCATGAATACCACAATACTACATTTATCAGAAGCCCAGAAAATAAAAAGGTAAAGCAATGGTTTACATATAACCCGACAAAAGCTTTTGACACATTGCTTGTAGCAATACTTAGTGCTCATTTTTCCTACTTATTATATTAAGAATCTTATGGTAAGAATACAGTTGATCCTGACACAGCCGGCTCAGTAACTGTCATACAAAAACCGCCACATGCTTTTAAAAAAAGTTTATGAAAAATATCCAAGTTATTCCACATTTCTAAGTTAAATAAACTCGGTTATATAGACCTATTAAATGAAATTCCATAAACAGATTAAGCAAACTAAAAGAGAATAAAAGTTTCTATAGTACCATTATTGACAAACCTATTAAAAAAAACCCCAAAACACCTATGGCAACCAATGCACACATAAAGAGTATAGAGAAGAAACACTGCTTATTCTCTTATTCATTCAATTTAGATTGCCATCCAGCAGTTGCTCACACTAAATCAGAGGAACATTTTCTTTATCTATAAGTATGCAAAACAGCAGGGAAATAATTGTCACATAAAAACAAAATTACTGAGGTACTTTGTCTTGCCAACATTAAATGTATTCTATTCTTTTCATTTAGAGTTGCTAGTCAAAGAAGTTATTCAAATTTTGTCTTAGTTAAACACAATTTCCCCTGCTGCTGACTTTACATCAACTAAGAATCCCTTTTCTCTGAGGATTGCTTTTAAAATATGTTATACATGCATCTCTCTGACTGTCTGTCTGTCTGTCTATCTATCTATCTGTCTATCTATCTACTTCTGTATCTGTTTCTTTTTCCATAGGTATTAAAACATTTCAGGTTTAGGCCTGCTGATGTTCACAAAAACCAAAAACCAAACTTTGGGGTGCTCCACTCAGGTAGTCATGTTCCTGCAAGTCATAATCAGAATCTTAGTCCAGAAGATTTCACACAGACCAGATAAAACATGCAACTAGTTGGTTGCTGAGTAAGAAAAGAAATCTGATTTTCATCTTCCTTCGTTTTCAATCTAACACAGAGATTTTACTTCAATGGTAGCAGCAGACATGCAGCCTAGCTTTTCATTCATAAGTGTTCACTAATCTAGCTACTACATGTTTTGGACCTGACTTTTAAAATATTTTTTTTTTACTTAAAAAATAAGAAATATTTAGATTGCATCATTAATAAAGAACATTTGTAAGTTACTGTCCTGGTTCTGACGGGGATAGGGTTAATTCTCCCCAGGCTCCGGCAGGGACACAGGTATTCCATCCCATGGGAGCCATGCCCACCCTGAGCTGCCGGGGGAGGAGGCAGGAACTTGCCACTTGGAGCGGGCAGGGGCGTCCCAGTCTGGTCAGTGGGCAGTGGTTCAGTAACTGAGTTTGTACATTCCTCTATACGTGTTACTGTTGTTGTTTTCTTGTTCCCTTTGCTGTTCTGTTAAACTGCCTTTGTCTCAACCCACGAGTTTTGCCTTTTTCTTCCAATTCTTCCCCGTATTGGGGGAGCCCGAGAGAGTAGCACGTGGTTCTTTGTTGCTGTCTGAGGCCAAACAATGACAGTTACACACACAGAATTTTATCCAGCTCATTCATAAATGTTTTACTTCATTTTATATCTTCATTTTAGTCTTTTCATTTTTTTCTTCTGTTCTTATGGATTGTACTGAACTTCATGTCCTTTTTCTTCAAATCCCTGTCTATATAAGCATGCAATTAGGTAGGAATCTTTCTTCTTTTTTGCTTTGCAACATCATGCAAATGATACTATCCACCATAGTAACATGTAAAAATCTAATATATGCTTATAGATTAAAGCTAAAAATATGATCCACAAAATAAGAGTCCCAAAACTCAAAAGACCCAGGAATATTTATTATAGATTTATTATAATCTCAAACATTTTAAGAAAATAGAATGTATTCTGTGCGGCTTGATTATTAATATTTTAATGCCTGGGGTTAACAGCGTTGCTTTAACATCTGTTCAGAAATTTGTATAGTACAATAAAGTAAGTATGCTTTAAATCTAAAAAATGTGGTTATTTCACATTTAGGATGGTATCTTCGTTGCATGAATGAATATCACTCACAGTGGTCAGCATTCATTTTTAGCTGTATGGGATGGTTTAAAAAATATAGAGAAAAGACAGAGAAGTACTTTCATGACCTTCTGTAGATATAGATCCCTTTTTAACTATTTTAGAATAGAAACTGAAGGTGGGAAAGGTGACTTTAAAAAACTCAAGTAGGAGAAATCTGCTGCCACAAAGCATGTAGAAGACAGCTAAGACATGGTGTGAAGGAGGTCTAAAAGATCTTATCTATGTCCTAGGAAAGAAGAGTCATGAGCAAGCTGTTTGTGGAAGAGGGTCTTAGAAATTGATCCAGTGCTTCTGGGCAGTGTATTAGTTAACACAGAAATAAGTGTTGCTGATATAATTCCAGTCTGAATCAGGCAGGAAATATGACTTAAACCTCCACATAGAGTAGACCTCTCCACCTCCCAGACCACATGTAGTTCATATCAGGAGAGATCATTGCTGTATCTACAGTAGGATAAATTAAAGTCTTGGATTTTACTTATGGTAGCTCACAAAATAATTCTCCACCCTTCATTCTTTTATGTATATTCTCTTAAAATTGTATGTATATTACTCTAAAATTGAGCAGACTCTTACTCTCTTAAAAAAATAAAAAATAAAAATGGCTAGACTAAGATTTTGCAAGTGAAGTTTTACCATAAGAAAAAAATTTGCAGCTGAGTTACAAACTGTTGAAGTTGTTGAAATGAAAGTTAAAAAATGCTAATCCAGCTCTAAGTTTAGTCTGCCCTATTTAAAATTAGTTTATTAGTGGGGAAAAGGACGTGTAGAGCACAAAATATTTGCCTTTTTTAGACTCCCTAGGAGATATTATGCATGCATAAGACAGCTGATATATTCATTTCAAAAATTGCGTAATTTGTTCTAGATGTATCTCATTAAATGTTTAGCTTGCACCTAGAAGCGACCATTCTATAGTCATTGATAGAGGAAACCAGCATAGAAAAATCTTTTTCCATCAACAATTACTGCATTATTTCAAGTGAAAGTCAAGTTATTTCAAATTTTAGGTCCATATTCATCTGTGTCCAAATAGTTATACCTCATGGGAGCTATAGTTCAAATGATTCCTGTAGACGTTCTCTTCTAAGGACTAATTTCCCACCTAGGCCACGTTTTTACCTGGATTGCTTCTGTATGAAAGACAAGCATTTTGTCTATAAGACACAATACCTTTGAAAAATGAAGCATAAAATAAATTAATTGGAAGGATTATGTTATTATTTGTGCTTATACTTAATAAAAAAATTACTCAGAATATTTCTGATTTGAGTAGATATGATTTGTTTTGTTTCTTTCACAGATTTACTAAGGAGATGATCCTTATAACTACTTGTTCAGCTAAATAGCCATAACCTGTCAGAAATACTTCTTCATCTAAAGATAAACGACAAATTGTGGAACAATGAAATGATGTAGAAAAAGCTGATGAGACTTTCCAAGTTTCTGTATTAAAGCATTAATTCAAGGAGTGCAGAGGTTATCTTGGGAAGTTAATCAAATAGACTAGTTACATCTTCGGGGATTTAGCGGAGAAAAACTAGAGAAAATTCATTTGTTTTACAAATACGCATTGTACATGTGGCAAAACTTTGTCTATTATAAATTTACAAAGGTACCATAAACCTATAATTTAACATTACAGAGTTGTGTATTTACACACTTAGGGCCATACTAATGACTATTGATCTATTGATTCTGATGGGGTCAACTGTGCAAGTGTTGTAATTGATAGTTCTTCCACTGCTCACTGAAGAACCTGAAAGAAATGAAAAGAAAGTAAAATTAAAGACTATGATATCATAGAATAGAAATATGAACAATCTCTTTACAATTTTCTTTGTATCAAAAATGGTTCACATGCAATAACATCCCTCTGTAAATTTTGATCCATGACAATAGAATGATCCATGATAATAGAATGACATGATAGCAAACTGAGTGCTTGTATTTGGAGAAAAAAATCCCAAGTAATTCATTGCTTCAGCATAATAACATTTTTAGAGATAAATCTAAAAATAGTTTGTTGAAGCTGATTTCTTAAAGCAATATGTTTCTGAACAGTCTTTGAAATGCAGATTATTGATTGTACTGTGAAATTCTTCATTGAAGAAAAAGGTAACAGAAACAAAATGGACAGCAGTGTGCCAACTGCATATGTGTCATCTCTTAGTAGATGACCTGGACTTGGCTAACTTCAAAAAATCAGTGAGTACAGAAAGTAGATCAAATAACTTGTGAGTAGAGATTGGGTTTAGATTACATTAAAACAGCCACAATTCCTGTAAGTACTCCTTATAAATATTTATCTGCCCATTGTGGGTTTATATGCAGAGGCCTGGGATTTTCTGTTCAACCAATATTAGGTATTAATGTTATCTGCAAAACGTTGACTTGTTTCTTCTCAAACAATCAGTAACGCAGCACCTCCTGCTTCGGCTCTGAAAAACAAAATTTAAAGGAAATCATAGATCCTCACTAGTCAAAATTATAAAAGGAAATTGTCAGCCACTGGTAATAATTCTGTTTATGTTCCACGATAAGGTCAACACAGGGCTTTGACCTGGAAGGGAAGCACGTGATATTGTAGTAATCCTATGATCAAATGTTTGACTCTGCATTGCAATTTACAGGTATATTTTTAATAAATCTCGGAAAGATACACTGGCAAAATAAAACCACAGTGTCTAAGGTTGCAGTTTTATGTCAGGACTCTGAAATGTGCCTACTGAAGCCAAAAAAAGATGACTGAAACCTGTGTAGAAATGCCTGATCTAGCTTTAAACTAGCTGAATGAAGTTAATAACAGTAAACACGCAAGAGGCTGAAGCTCAGCATGAGCTATAAAATAGATGGGGGAAAAAGCATCAATACTTAGGAAATTAGTCTGCCATAAAATTGGAGTTATTAAGACTACACTTTTACCGGTAACTGATTTTCCATATTTTTGACTAAGTATAATCACACGAACAAGAGTATATTCTCTGTATTCTTGTACACCTATTTAGAATTGGGTGTATAAAGTTGATTAAGGTTGTATCATTGATTTTTTTCCTCTTTTGCTGATGGATTACAAACATTGAGATATTTGCAAGACCTCAATGCTTAGCATTATTGTTGTAATATAAAATTGTACAAGAAAGCTAACAGTTACTGTTACTTTGTACTGCTGTGATATGGGATATGTTATGGATATGTGGCTTATGGATATGTGGCTTGTGGAGAAGGGCTTCTGCAGAGTGTTTGTCTGTCAGAGCTAAGATATTATGTATCCCTATATGAGACAAGCTGAAAAAAGCAAAAGGGTATTCTTTTACATGTACTTTTTCCTTTCAAAGTGGATGATCTAGTTTATTTTGTAATTAAAAAGAAAAAAAATGCATGTTTTATATTGAGTGATTGCATGTTTTAAGGAGATCTCCATCTTGGGGAGTCACTCCAGTAGAAAGTAAGTCAACAAATAGAAAATAACTTAAAATACAAACAGTTCAGTCTTTGGCATTATAAAATGTTCTTTTGTTATTTTTCCAGATGTGGTGAAACATTAATTGTCACCATACCTGAGAGAGAATGAGCAGATTGTTTTACAGTACTGAGTGCAATGCAGCAACAGTGAAATCTTAATTGTATGAGATCTCACTGTCTTTTTATGCAATCTTAGCTGAAAAATAAACTGAGACGGCTGAGCTGGTGTATGACATATGGAGTATTATGGCATCGCTGTAGTGAGGTTTAGTCAGGGCTTTTGGTATTACAATTTAACTACTTTATATATCTATGCACATTCTGAAAAGAGACTCATTTACAACACAAAAAAAAATGGCCCAGATTGGGCACCCCTGAGAAGAAGCCAGTGGGACAAAACCACTACTGCTCCATCAGAAAGGTGTTGTTCTGAACAAAAGAATAAGCTTAATCACTCCTACATGCGGAGGATGAAGCCTTTGGTTTGTATTCTCTGTCCTCACAGTAGCTTTGCTGTAGAAACACAGTTGGCCAGCAAAAGCAAATGGCAGAAGCATATATGCCATTTTGCAAATGGCCAAAACAATAGCTGAAACTGGGAAATACTAGCAGGAGGCACGTAACTATGGGAGGACTGATGGGTTGGGAATGTCCAAAACTGAATTTTTGAACTGATGGCTGCTTGCTACGTGTGACTGGTACAGGCAGGTTGTAAATTTTTATAACATCCAGGCAAAGCAAAAGGGGCATGCCTTCAATCCTCCAATTAATAAAGGGACACGAGACTGCACCAACAATTGCAAGGGAGATCACGTGCTGTGCAAGTAGACTGTTTAGACTGGGAAAATTGGGGTGTTTAGGGGCCCAGAAAGAAGAGGGGATGGAAAATAAAGGTTGCCAAAAAGAAGTGGTCTCAGAAAGAAGGGAGATGAAAAGAAAGAGATGACAAACCTGCCTGGAGGAAAGGTGCTGGAAGTGTGGGACAGTCCTAGACACCAGTGACATGCATGGTGACAGATGTTAGGGGACAGCCAGGCACTTTGGCCAGTGATGCCCAAAACTGGTAGCTGGAAACAGTGCCACAGTGGGAAGCAACATGACTTTCTACCTGACCTCCAAAGCTGGCCATTGAACAAACTCCCAGCCTTCATAAACTGCAAGCACTGCTGAATTCCAGAATAATTTGTGTAGCCACGTGCAGCCTACTGCACTTTAATTATGTTACAGCGTTGACTGCTGTGGGGTACCTGCGTGGACTATCTCTCTGACATTGTAGACAATGATACTGAAGCACTTGCCTTTCTTATAAATGTAGTCAAACTTGATTGAAGAATGTATCTTTTTATGTCCTAGTATATTATGGAATATAGTTTATCCCATCTGAGTCTGCAGTTTAAGGGTAAATGCAAAAGGGAGATAACTTACTATCATACCCACAGCAGAACATTTCCTCTACATATCCCTGATAGGATTTAAATTCAGTTAATACACTTTTGTGTAAGCTTTGCCCTTCATTTCATATTCTTTGTGGTATGAATTATTACTGACATTTAAGAACCCCATTTTATAGCTGTGATCAAAATGGAATGCAGGTAAATAAAAAGTGACATTATACACAACACAATATAGAAGGCTATAAAAAAATGCAAATTGTAGTAGCTCATCCATGCTCATATTTAAGGCCATTGAAAGTATTAGAACATCCCATGAAATGAGAACTAATGCCTACTTGCCTGTGGTAAGAAAGAATAGGAAAGAGAAAATAATTAAGTTATAAATCTTTGGTCTAATCCTGAATACTGGTCCCTGATCTTGCGTGTGGTATCTTCCCTTAAGATGGTATCAAGCCATGTATTAATAGAAAATTCTGGAAAAATAAACCAGATGAACATTTATGACAGGAAGGAATTTATGGTATGAAGTAAAAATTATGAAAACTTATTCTTTAAATATTGTGTCAACCCAAATCCGTATAAAATGGAATGCAGTTTTGATGAGTTTTCTTGGTCTTCAATATCTAACTAAGAATCAAAGCACAACACAAAATCCTAGAGGCTTACCTGGGACACTGCATGCAAAGCCTAATACTGTACCGAAAACTAACACAAGCCCGACTGGAAGTCATCTTGATTTAAGACTGGATGAGGATTCCCATGAATT
This sequence comes from Dromas ardeola, assembly GCA_013398915.1. Lineage (NCBI taxonomy): Eukaryota > Metazoa > Chordata > Aves > Charadriiformes > Dromadidae > Dromas > Dromas ardeola. The sequence goes on from VYZM01020060.1 coordinate 48,611, forward strand.
AAGACAATTTCCCAGTTTTTCCCAGGTTTATCTCTTAGTTCTGGTGCTTTCCAAATTTGGGTTTGGGTTGTTTTGGTTTGGGAGGAGGGTAGTTGTTTGGGGGTTCTTTCCCAATCATTATGTAAGTTACTATTTTTGTTGTTAAGAATCAATTGTTTGGTCTTCACAAAACTTGTTTTTTATCACATACGGAATATGGTGGGATTTTTCATTTAACAAATATTGGAAGTTAAGAAGAAATGAGGAGCTGAGAACAGCAAAATCACAGTTACCTACTAGGTAAAGTGGAACGAGGATTTAGCAACCAGTCTTGAATACATTATTTTTTAAATATATGTGAACAGCTACTAGCAACTAGATAATTTCCAAAGTCTAAATCAAAGCTAAAAAGAACTCTGTGAGAGTTTTTCACCATATAAATTTCATTTGTGCAGTATCAATTGCATTCGCAAACACCTTTTTAATGATTGATAATGGCTGTTGAAATTTTAAGCTTTCCCAAAGAAAGTGTTAAGTTTCTTAGAAGAGCTTTATTTTTCGGTGCTAAGTAACACTGACCAAAGTAACAACTGAAAGTTGTACTAGAAAGTTAGCTTGTCACAGGCAATTTGATGAGTTTTTCTTGCAGGATTCTAAAAACCCTGAGTGTCTTCTATTTCTTTCCCTCTCTTTCTCTTTCTTTCTTTCTTTCTTTCTTTCTTCCCTTGTTTCTCTTTCTCTCTTTTTTTGCACACACACATATATACAAAGTACAACTAGTTTCTCAGCAGCACTGCTGTTCACACTTTTTCTTTAAAAAAATCTTTTAATAACAATGTACCTTATGTGATTTTTTTCCTGTGTGTATATATATGCCTTCATCGTGCTATTTGGTCTTCCTCTAAAATCCAAGAATTTATCCACATTGGTTATGAAACCAGACTAGTATATCTTTTTGTCCAATATTACCCGGGCTGAACTCTTTTACTGATTCTTTTACTGCACAGGACATCCCGCTGGTCCTCAAATCAAAGACTTACAGGTCTATGGGCATAAACTCCATGGTGAATTCTGAACAAAGGAGACATTTTTTTGTGAGTGGATTATCGGAAAATTCAAAAAAGGAAAGTGCAAAAAAAGGCACTATATACAACTTTATATTTGTACATAGACAGATAGATATAGATAAATTTCTGTTAAGAAAAAACAAAATACAAGCTTAGAGAAGCAGACTGAAGTTCACCCATACATTCTTCAAACTTTGAAAATTTGTCAGAAGACAGCATTGCACGAGTTCATGGCTCTTAATGTTGTTGTCCTCCCCTCTTACTGAAAGTGATTACATAGGCCAGAGGGATGTCATGAAAACCAAAGCACGAGTGCATTAGCAGATAGTTGATTCTGACCCCTGATCCATAGGTGTCCTGCGTTTCACACGCTGGCGTGCAGGTAAACTGAGATTTCCGACTAAAACATGTCATCATCCTATACACTCTGCCAACCTCAGTAAAGAGGCTTGGATGGGAATGAGTATTTTTCATACGATATCCACTTAGAAGAAGCTCTGCTGCCTCTAGAAGCAGCCTTCATTGCTGTCCCTAACCAGAGGTCTGTATACATTGTTGTGATGAGTAGGTTACACAAAGAGATTGCAATACATCCATTATCAGGTGGTTTTAAGAGCCTGTTAGACAAACATGTATTCCTCATCAGGTAACTGCAGCTGAGACTACCTTCAAGACTAGATAGTCAGTTAAGGTTTCTTCCAAGTTGACTCTTACTTTTCTATGATTTCATGGTTATTTTTGCATGATTTTATATTAATTCTCATGAACTCTAGTGGGAAAATGACAAAAAAGTTTGCCTACAGGGAAAACTGGCACATACAGAGATTAAATGCTTTGAAGCTCAAGCTACTACTGAATCTGAGGTGAAACTCAAGCAAATGTTTTGTGCTCAGCCTACTAGACAAAAGTCCACCTCAGAAATCCCAAATAAAGAGGGCAACAGATTTTTATGCCGTTTATTCTGATTCTTCAGTCACTGCAGCATTGTTCAGAGATAAGAAAGCATCACTTTCATTAGGTTTAGACATATCCCACTGGGATCCATTTGACCTGTAGTCTTTTCTCTACTTTTTCGTATATATTTATTGATTACATTGATTAAGGCATCTGTTTTATGTGAAGCCATCATTTGTTCTTGTGGAACACTGGTTAGCAGCTGGTATAGTTGAGATAAAGAGTGGCAGGATAACAATTAAACTAATACAGATTAATATATTAACACCTGGCCTTACAATGACAATATAAAAGAATCTCACTTTTAGAAAATTACTGAGGTACTTTTAAGTATTTTGACTCTCATGGCAGTGTGGATTGTTCTGCATTGTGAAAAACAGTCTTGAAAAGCTAAAAGAATTTTTACATAGATAGTGAGAGTTCTTTATACACATTTTTTCTTCCACCTTTAAAATTTCGATTAAAAAACCTCTTTCCTATCAAAATTATGGCTCAGTTTTCCATATAAATTATGTTAGATCACTGAAAATCAGCACATTTATTCATTAAAGTGGTAATGTATCCAAGAAATTTGCAGTTTTATTTGCATGTTAGTTTAAATTCCACTTCATGAATAAAGGCAGGATACAAATTTTCATTGAGATGAGAAAGTTTTGAGGCAAACAATTCCAGGGCATTTATAGAACAATTGATAAAACAACTGTTACAAAGAGTTCAGGCTGTGGTCAAGATTAGATTCTTTTGCTTGCATACAAAATGTCTTTGCATCTATATGGTGGCATGTACCTAAGAAATTTTGTACATGAAGCCATGTTACTTAAAATACTATGTGCAGTAGCAAGTAAAATATCTCTTAAGTGTTTTGTTTATACTGTGCTGCAGCAAGTCAGTGCTCAGATTTTTTTCTGTCAATGTGCTGGCTGAAAGAACAGAATTTTTTGGTCTGTGATCATTTAGGACTGTTAGAAATTGCTGCTGTACCGAAGAATTACATTGTTTAAGATGAAGGAAAACACTGAGTGCTGCATACCATTCTGCTCTTTGCAGTGGGAAAACACTGCAGTAAAATTGCAGTAAAAATACTGCATCCTCCTTTGTGTTACTTCACTGAAGAGATTACAAAGCTTCAGTTTCTTCAATGACTTGTGTAATCTAAACCTCTCAGTTTTCATATCATCAAGAAAGATAGATAGGGAAATAAAGCAGTTTGGACAACTTCCACTAGCTCCAAGCAGGTGCAGATTTGCTATACCTGCCAGCTGACCCTCATTTTGCATGTCAAACATTGTATTGAATTTGAGACAGAAGAACTGGCAGCAATCTGAATTTCATTTAGTTTAGCTGCTTCTGGTTATCCTCTTACTTTCCACTGCTTTATGGTCTTTACTGCTGTTGAGGATGTCAAGAGGATGTAGAAAAAGAAGGGTCAGTTTTCAAATATTAATGACCATTTCAAAAAGATGGAACATTCACATGTGACTGGAAGACAAGTGCTCAAAACTTTTTTCTTGGTTAAGGGGTAGGAATGAAATCTTAAGGCAGATATTTAGTATTTCTAGGAAATTTCTTAAAGGACCAAGTTCTACCAGTTTTATGTTTGTGCAGTAATGTTTGCTCCGTGTAGCTGCACAGGCTTACAATACCAGGAAATAAAAAGAACTTTGTGTGAGAATAAAAGGTATATATACCTCACAAAGTTGTAGAAAGACACTTCAGTGTGTCACATGTTAACTTTGGGTCTTCTTGCTTCCTGCAGCAGCTGTCCGTTGTAGTGGTGATATGGGTAAGGGACAGAGTTTCTCAGCTTCCACTCAGCTTTGAACTCAGCAGGAATTATAAACCAGGAATCACTGTCTCTCATATATTTGCTGACACTCAGCACTGTACTCCATCTCCCCTCTCTGCTTTTCCCACTCTGGTCTTTGTTATGATCCTATTAGCTCTTTTATAACCTTCAGGTCTTAAGCAAATAATGTGTTTATTGTAGACAGAAACCTATGCAATTAGATTCCCCAGAAAACTCAGTAAGTGCCAGATTGAAACTTGGGATAAATGCAAATATGACTACATTTGCAAGGTTTTAGGCCTTAGGTAAATATATCCATTTTGTTACCACTATCAAGCTATTGAAGTTCTATGAAAAGAACAGATTTTATGTTCTTTTTAAACAGAAAAATACGACTTCCAGCTCAGGAAGATGCAAGGCCACAGACTGTTGTGGGCTTATAGACAGTGCTAAGAGAATATCATTGTATGCTGGCCACATACAGTCTTCCCCAGCTAAACACCACTGATGATTAGGACTCTCATACTGGGGTAGGCGGGTGAGTATGGTCTTTCTTATTAACAAACTGCGATGAGGAAAAACACACATAGGTTCAAGGATTTGAAATTAAAGATATTTATAATTAATATTATAGATGTCTTCACACATCTACAAGAAAAGCTAAGGTACGCAGTAGTTTTCCAAATTTGTAAGAGGTCAGGCATGATATTAAACATTGGGGAAGGTATAGCACATTCACATCCTACTGCTACCTGCAGAGACCGTTTGCTTGATCTTCATGAGTTGCCCAAAGATTTTTCTTATTCTGTTAACTTACCTTCTGTTACTCTGGATGCGTTAGAAGTGCAGTAGGGACAGTAAAAAAGAAAAGTATATTTTAAACTTACATTGGAAAAGAGGAAGATAGAGAAAAAATGTTATCCCAACTAACCAGTCGAAGAAGGTAATTATGTACTAGTAAGGTCTTGTGGTCAGAGGAAGAAAAGAATGGTTTTCACATATTTGTCTTCCTTTTGAGGCTGTCAGTTTGAAAGCAGTGAAAGATATTTTGAGAATTTGGGTACTGATTAGTGTCCAGTCTCTACCTGCTTCTGAACACCTCTTGCTTTCCAAAAAGTCCCAGTGGCCACATCTTTGCCTCGATCCTTTATTTGGTGACTGGACATTTGCAAGTTTTTTGCTGACAGACCAGAGGCATTGCCTCAGAAACTGTATGTGGCTAGTCACCCATAATCAGAATCTTATGGAGCAAATATAAAATTGTCCCTACTTAAGCAAAACCTCAGTGGGACAGCAGAAAAGGAAATACTACATACCTGCCTGCTGAGGGTCCAGACAGGTATATTTTATACTTTGTTACACTACCTGTGAACAGATGAATTTTCAGAATTTTCTTCTACCATCTTTTTATAATCCATGGTAATAGCAACATCTAGTGAGTTATTAATCCTTTCTGATAAGTTAAAAAAATAAAATTAAAT
>VYZM01020060.1:55114-91539 GCA_013398915.1 Dromas ardeola
ATGCCTTTTTTTTTTTTTTTTAACAAGACAAAGTCAAGGAGAACAAGATTGTTGATTTCCGGTGCCTGCTACTCCTGTTATCTTAGAGCCCATTCACACTATTCAATTCAGACAGCAGTGACCTCTGAAGTATATTGCAGCTTACTGGAAATAGGTGTTCATTTGCCCACCTGGAATTCCCAAAATACTGATAATTGCGAACCCTCAGCTGGTAGTTCTCATCCAGCAACTGAGTTCTGAATAAGGAGAGCTTGAGGATTTGGGACCAGTGAATAGTGCCAGATAAAAGTCTTGGGGAAGCTCTCCTTGATTAAACAGCAGCTACCTGCAATGGGAGCTCTGGTAATTGTATATCAAGGTGAGGATCAGCTTTTATAACTTAGTAAAAGGTAAGTAAAATAAGACACTGGGCACATTAGAATATCCTCAATGGAGCCTGCACTTTCTGCTGTGCTATGGTCCAGATTCCCTAGGTCAGAAATAAAAAGGCTGTTGTTTAAATACTAAAAAAGGAAAAAAGTACGGCCAGAATGTTCCATGTGTTATTGAACAAATACAGATCTTTAATAAAAACAGTTTCCACACTTTCAGCTTTCCCTCTCTCAGAATGCGTAATTGTGTTGTGAAAGTTTTCAATTGCAAAGTTAAACAGCTATGCAGCTACACAAAATGTATGACGAGATTTGATCCCCAGAGGAAATAAAGGTGCTGTATCAAGTCTGTTACACTATGAGAAACCATAGGTTAATTTCCATGTATGCTGATCGCCTGGAGAATCAAATTAAGTTACTAACAATGGGTTTCTAACGTCATGGCCGCTCCCTCAGTCTTAAGTAATGCTGGATAAAATAAGCAATATAACTTAAGATTAACATAACCGAAATAAGTTCTAAGGTTATCAATCAGACATTATTGAAAAGTTTGTTAGAGTAGAAATGTGTTGTATAGAATGATCTGTTTAAAGTCTTGTCTATTTGCTTGAGAAATGTCATCTTTTGCAAAAAATCTTTATTAAAAAGTATTTTGTAAAAAAAGATAATATCATGCAAAATAATTCTATATCCTTATACACAAAATCAAACAAGAGAATGAATATATGTATATGTGTGGCTGGGTGTTCAGGTGAGTGTGCTTATAAATTTTGTACATGTGAAAGCTTTTTTCTTTGGTTACATAACAAAAGCCAGAAGTTGCCAGTTTTCAGGGCATTAGTTTTTGTAACAGGAGTCCAGAAGATTTCTAATTTAATTTTCTCATATAAAAATGAAATCCATTTTAAACAACTTTAGTGAAATAATTCATTATAAATAAATATAATAATCCAAATTAAGGGGAGAATATTCCTTATGAAGTACAACAGTTTCATGCAGTCAAACATTAGTTTTTCACATTATTGATCTCTATTGTAATAAGATTAAGATTTAATATGTTCTTGCTTTCACAAAACACTGCATAAGTGTTTTCTATAGTGGACAGATCTGTATCCGTCAGTTGATTATAGTCAATGTTAGCAAGGTTTTTTTCAGTAGGAGAGGATGTCTTTTCACTTCTAAATTATGGGAACCTATATGGGAACCTCTTAGTCAAAAGCACAGAGTGTAATTTGAAAATGTACCTTAATTTTAGCTGCGACTTATTACAGTGCCCACTAATCTTGGCAGCAAAAACATGGGAGAAAGCAGAACAATCTAAAATGTCTCCTTGTCTGTGAATCCAATCTCTTGTATATTTTACTTTGTTCTCTGATGTAAAATGCAGTGTTATGTAGCACCAAGAAAGTAGAAATACTGAAAAGCCTGAAAGAGAATAGCAATGCTTTATGACTATTTCCTTTTGTGTTCTTCTTTGTGCCATATGAGATGAAATGTTTTCAGCAGCTGTCAGCACTGTGTAAACACAATGGTCACTAATTTAGAAGGCTTTAAGCCAGGGGAAAGCACATGAAAACAAATATGATAAAGAAGGCACCCGCTTTTCTTCTTTATCAATTGTGCCTTGACAAACAAGCAACAAGAGTTGCCAGAGGAAAGAGTAGGAGTGTCATAAGCATGTCTATAAAAAGACTTTTTTTGCCTTTTATTAAAAAATAGAAAAATAGTATCTCTCTCTCTCCTCATTTCTTTGTTGCTCACCTACATTTTGACAATGCAGCCACTGAGAAAGACCAATCAACCAATTTAAGGCACAACAGACATGATTATCTATACTACAGTGTTAAAAGTGTTGGTGGGCATTGATGACTGTGTTGAACTTTGTTGAGTCACTCATGTACTTGGTCTACCCTGGAATGGCTTCTGCAAAAAGATTTCTAAGCACACGGTTTTTTTCAGTCTCAGTCTGGCTCCCTTGTTATATTTAGCAGGCTCTAGCTCTTCTTTCACTAATACAAATAATCAAAATATTTCATACATATGAGGAATTGTATTAAAGTTGTGGCGGGGTTTTTCTGAGTTTAACTTCCTGAATCTGTTCTTAATCCCTTACTAAATGTTGTTGGCAAGTATTAGCCAGTAAGATTAACTGTAATGTGTAGGCTTTTCTTAGTATCTGCAAATAGCTGTGAGTAATCCTCATTTAGGCACGGATCTCATTCACACATACTTTTGGAACTGAAGAATCGCATTAGAATGAAAATGAGAATATTTGAGAATTTATTTCCATAAAAAATAATTGAAAATTAATATCATTATGTAACCTTATTTTTATGCATATTTTAAAAATTCACTATAGAAATGCGGTTCACAGAAGTAACTAAACTAAGGTAGTCCGACAATATATGCATGTATTTAAGCTTATATTATTTAATATGCATATATTATACACATGTAGAAGGAAGCTATTTCCTATTTTTTAACTTAAGTAGTAGCCATAGACAAAATTTTTTCTCAGTCATACAAAAGTACAACTTTTTAAATTACCTCAGTGATATCAGCAATGATTATTATTATTTTTGCATTCTCTGCTCTGAAATAAACTAAAAGTGTTTTAAGATTAATCATGAATAACAATACATGATAAAATAAGTGATTAAAAGCATAAAGGATTATAGTTTATAGTTAAATTGACCTATTCCTTCTTTAGGAGTTTGATAATCTGGACTCGCATCACTACAACTCTTTATTACCTGTTCATACAGTATTAATTGCTGATAGCCTGTGGATCTGAAACATACTGGAGTCACAAAAAACATAAAAATCCAAAATGATCTGTTAACTATTTATTTCTCCACTGTGTTTGGTTATGGGCCAAGGGAAGCCAAAAACGTTTATATTATTTGTGGTCTAAATTTTTTAAGAATAAATTGAAGGTTTTTTAAGTACCTGGGCTAATGATCCCTACTTTGCTGTCAAATTTAAATGAGACTTACATCTAATCAAGATTCAAAATCTTGATTCTTTCTGTTACAGAAAGAACTTGTAATGACGTGGTCATTCAATTTCTTTTCCCGAGGATACCAGTTAAGCACCTTTTACCGGAGTCAAAACTCGTAATACTGTATGGGAATTTGAGACTGAAATGAATGCCAGACAGCAGAGCAGTGTGACTGTCTAAGGCGTGATCTTTGCTGACTTACACTTTGTGTAGTCATTTACTGTTGTGCAAAGTGGATACAGATTGCTACCAAACCAGATTTTTCCACCAATGTTTCTGTGAACTAAGTACACAAGGTAAAAGTGACTATATCAGGCGATAGGGAATGTTGCTAAGTGACCAGCCAGAACATTTGCTTAAGTATTGTACAGAGATATGGAAGCTGAACTGTGCATGCAGTTCTGTTGTTCTGGCTCTACTGTCCACAGCTTGTTACTTTACTTTATAGTGAAGGGTTCAAGCCAAACCTTGGAATTCCTCAGAGACACACTGATTCAGCAAGATTCAGCCCACCACTTGGAGTAAATCTGTTTATGAATTAATTAGAAGTGAGGGTTTAAAAAGGGATCACTTGCAGGTCGTCTTATACTGTATAAGCAAGATTGTGTGCATATACACTTTGAAATCATTGTGTTCTAGTTAATTGGATTATGTAGCTATGCTAGAATAGGTTAGGAAATATATATTAATTTGGTTTTATCTAGAATTTATCAGAATTTTGAGACAGTGACGTATTATTTATCTGTGATAAATATTAAACAGAAATTTTATCTAGAACTTAACAGAATTTTCAGACAGTGACATATTTAGTAAGCAAATAATAAAAAAGGTTCCCTCACTGCCCCCTTTTTCTTTTCCTTGATTGAGATGAAGTCCTAAGATTTTAGGCACAAAATGAAAAAAGGAAAATGTTCTATTACCAGCTCCGTATTCTAAAACAGCTAACCCTGCTACACAGAAGAATCAAATCTATTAGATGATTTTGAAAATTCAATATTGTCTCTTTCATATAAATCTAAACTATGAAAATGAGACTACATACTGTTTGTAGATAGGGATTTGTATTAATAAAAGATGCGATCAAACATTTAAATAACTGCAGTGTGGGAAAAAAGCAGCAAATTCTGTCTTTCTGAATGACTGTTCAGTCCACGGTACTTGTGGATCCAATTGTAGATTTATATCACATCTTCGTGCAGTGCAGTATATGAAACCATTTTCAAAGCACTAATAGAAATCCAGATCAAGATACTAATCAGAGGAAAATATAATCTATACAGATGAGATCAAGTTCACAAGTATTAAAAATTATCTACAGTAAAAAAAAACTCGGATATTTTAAGATATTGAGTAGAACAGCTTTTTGTACAGTTTAGCAATGCTAGCAGCACTATTTTTGCAAGAATACTGCCAGCAGAAACCTATTTCACTTTTACCCACTAGGTGGTCATTTTATGTCTATGCAGTGAGTAGATTTAACACAACCAACATATTTCTTAACCAAATCTTTTTTTTTTTTTCAGTTCACATTACATTAAGAATATTTTTGTCAAGAAAAACCTAAGATTAATATAATTTTTTTAAAATATTGAAGCTTCTGTTAATAAAATTGAAAAATAATCACATTCAAATTACAGATTTCAATTTTTAGTCTTAAAAATTGAACGGTTCCCATGGTATTTTTGATACTTCTAATACACAGAAATCACAGTTTAAATTACAATTACTATATGCTTGTATGTTAATTCCAGCTCCTTATACCTGAGCTGTTTTGTATATAGAAACAAACATTTTGATCTAATGTTACTCATTTCCATGCCGCTAATGCCACTTTTCTAAGAGATAGCCAAGAAAACAAGTTATATGTTTGAATAAGCAAATTATTTTAAGATCTAGTCACCTTCAAGTATTTTATTAATTTGGTGGGACATTTTTCTTTTCAGCTTAGACCAATATGCTTACTATGTACCAGAACAGGACTGCTAACTTGAGTGTGACTCCTAGAAATGGTAAATATTGATGATATTCTGCTATGTAGAAAAAGCTGAGTATGGCCATTAGCAGTTACTGCAAAAGCTTTGAAATTATAGCTCTGGAGTTCCAGCCCCACATCTCTTACTCAGTCACTTGTAAGTTTGAGTGTGCTGTTTTACAGACAGAGTGTGGTCCCAGGTAAGTCTCCAATAGTACAGTATAATCTTATGAACTTGAAAATTCCTTTAATATAACAAATCCTTATAAATGAGATGGGGACAATATAAGTTTCCTTAGGAGAAGGACATAGGCAGAGTCATCCTGGAATGAACATTCATTGGTTCCTTTGTCCCTGAGGGATTTTAACAGATGCCACAGTTAAGGTTTTCTCCTCTGTAATACACTCTGCATTACACTGAGGCCTTGCTGCACGAGTATTAGCCTTTTCTAAAGGTATTTTGCAAAGGAATTTTATTGCCATCCTCTGATTAGTTGTGATAATAATCAAACAGTAGATGTCAGTGATCTGCCCTAATCCAAATAGAAACCTTTGTTAAAAGAGTGTTATGAGTCTTTGTGGATGTTTAAAAAGTGCTTGTAATATGTGTGTAAAAGGTAAAGTTAAAATGCTTTTCACAATCTCCACCACTAATAACCAGTGATACAGTATTTGCCACTACGTGATCATTAAAAAAAAATGATGTACCATGATCATTAAGAAAAAATAAAAGCCTGATTTTTAAAAAAATCAAGTACCTTTTTGTGACAGAAAGTGTGCTAAATCAGCAAAGCCATTTTAGGCATAGTTTTGTCATTTTCATTTTATTTTCACCATGTGTGTTTACGCAGCACCATTGGTTTGACTTCACTGATGTGGAGAGTTAGGAGAAGGATCAGAAGGCAGCAGCATCACTGATTGAGAAACAAGAGGCACCCACAGGCCGCCCACAGGGAGTCACAACTTCCAAACGCAGGAGGTGGCAGTAACAGGAATCCATTTAATATTTTGGATGACTTAACTGTACCAAGGATTCTGACAGTTATTACTAAATCCAAATCTATCATCTAATTAAATTCCATTAAACTATTTCAGTAAGCAATGATCAAATACTGTTTCTTAAGCTTGTCTTCTTTGTGTTCTGTCATTTACATGACAGTCCTAGTAAGTCAGTTTCTAGATATCAATCCTGATAGGTCAGTCCTGATCCAATTTTCCCTTTTCACAGCGGAATACGTTCAGCAGCTCAAATTCACTAGTTCATAACCCATCAGTTTCTCTTGCTTATTTCCAAAAAGACTGGACCATACTGTGGATTTCTCTGCTCTTTAGGCCAAAATAAACACCTTACTTTCCACTTTATCTTTCTTTGAATATAAATTATTCTAAGTAAAAGAAAAGAATCACTTTTTTCTCACCTAGCTAGAAAGTATAACATTTCAGTACTTAAAGCAAAATTTTCTGTCATGTGACACCTCAGGAAAACTCTATCATCTGAAAAAATATTTAATTATTTCAAAGGTCACAGACAAAAAATAGTTGGCAACATTCACTGTATATTCCCTCTTCTTTGTCAAGTAGTTTTCCCAAAATCATTGGCTACATTTTAAAATCTTGCCTTAGATTCCTGCCATTAAAAATGGTGCCTACCTAAGAGATGAGTACCTATAAGTTCATGCAGTCTCATATAAAAATATATTTGATGTGTCTGTGCACTTGAATTAAAGAATGCTCTGCATATGAAGACTAACTAAAGACTTTTCTTCATTATAAGAGAGTGGCTAATCTCTGTTATTGTGTTTTCTTAAAAAGTCTGGTGTTACGTCTTTCTACTAGCCTCTCTTTTCTTTGACCATAAAGTTTGTTCCTACCACTGCACCTTATTTAAAAAGTATTTGCATACATCTCCTAAGGAGATATGTCCTTATGATTGACAATTGGGTGACTGAGAGCTGAAGAGTGAACACTTCAGTCACTGGGGCTAAGTTACAGACGTTAAAGTAAAGAATCAATCTCTTATTTTGCATCTCTATTCAATGTGCTTATATAACGGCACGTATTCATCTGAAAGCTCTTCAGTTCTCTCACTTTTTATTTATGCATCTTTATATAACTGCAGATGAATAGCAGCTAATCAGAAATATCTGTGTCTGGTTAGGTTTACATCTAAAGCCATGTTCTTTTTCTTTTTCATTTGTTAAGAAAGGATGAAACTTGTTGCAACAATATCTCCATTTAAAACAAACAAACAAACAAGCAAAACAAAACACAACACAACACAACAAAACAAAAACAAAAAGAAGAAATTTAAGGAATGATAAATGGAAAAATTAAAGTATATACGTTCAAAGATGAAATCTAGAAACATTTGTCATCCATACCTGCATGCACCTATTTTTCTTTCCAAGCAAATATTGAGCATTCTGAGTTGATTTATAAATCACAGCCAATTTTATTAACTAAAGTCTTTAGTGGGATACTGAAGAGTGGGGGAAACTATCTTAGAGAAGATTCTATAACAGTCTTTCAATTTTCTCACTTCAGTGAGAAGTTTATGTTATTCTGTCATATTCTGCCCTTAATCACATTGAGAAGTTCCTTAGAATAGTACAGAATCATGGAATAGAACAGTTTGGGTTGAAAGGGACCTTTCTTTAAAGGTCATCTAGTCCAACCTCCCCTGCAATAAGCAACGACATCTTCCACTGCATCAGGTTGCTCAGAGCCCCGTCCAACCTGACCTTCAATGTTTCCACCGATGAGGCATCTACCACCTCTCTGGGAAACCTGTTCCAGTGTTTCACCACCCTCATTGTATAAAGTTTCTTCCTTATATCTCGCCTAAATCTTCCCTCTTTTAGTTTAAAGCCATTATCCCTTGTCCTATCGCAACAGGCCCTGCTAAAACATTTGTCCCCATCTTTCCTGTCGGCCTCTCTTAAGTACTGAAAGGCCACAGCAGTGTATCCCCAGAGCCTTCTCTTCTCCAGGCTGAACAACTCCAACTCTCTCAGCTTTTCCTCATAGGAGAGGTGTTCCATCCCTCTGATTATTTTTGTGGCCCTCCTCTGGACACGCACCAACAGGTCTATGTCTTTCCTGTGCTGAGGGCTCCAGAGCTGGATGCAGGACTCCAGGTGGGATCTCTGCAGAGCAGAGTAGAGGGACAGAATCACCTCCCTTGACCTGCTGGTCACTCTTCTTTTGATGGAGCCCGGGATACAGTTGGTCTTCCGGGCTGCAAGCGTACTTTGCTGACTCCTGTTGAGCTTCTCATTAACCAAGGTTAAGGTCCCTTTACTTGGCCTTGTTGAACCTCATGCGGTTCACATAGGCCCACTTCTCAGCCTTGTCCAGGTCCTTCAGGATGGTATTCTCTCCCTCAGGCATGTCAATTGCACCACTCAGCTTGATGTTGTCTCCAAACTTGCTAAGGGTGCACTCAATTCCACTGTCTACATCATTGATGAAGATATTGAACAGTACTGGTCCCAATGTGGACCCCTGAGTGCCACCACTTGTCAGCGATCTCCATCTGGACATTGAGCCATTGACCACTATCTTCTGGATGTGACCATCCAACCAGTTCCTTATCCACGGAACAGTCCACCCATCAAATACATATCTCTCCAATTTAGAGAATTTAATCCACAGACATTCCTGAAATTAATAGTTCTGAACATATTGTAGGTTAAAAGTCCATTTTATTTAAATAGGATTTGGTCCTACCATTTCAAGATACTGAAGTTATTTGGTAAACATTTTAAACTGGAAAAATTACTTGAGAAATAGCAAAACTAGAAATTCAAGTCAACTTTTTCAAGTGTTCCTTGAACAACTGTGTGCCACTAAAGAAGTCCTAGGACTACAATGAGAAGTTACATACAAAAAGAGCATCTCACACACTCTTATTTATGATCATTGTAATTTAAGGAGTAGGATGCTCTGATGGAGAGAGTCTCCCGGTTGAGCTGCCCCATGCCTGCTACCAGCTCTAGCCTGTAGAACTGAGAATCTGCACAGTCTGTGGTCACAAAAGTGGGATTTGGACTCATGTACTGGGTGTCTGTGACAAGGTTTTGGTAGCAGGGGTTTGCAAGGGTGGTCTCTATGAGAAGAGGTCAGGGGCTGCCCCGTGCTGGACATAATCAGTTCCACCAGGCTCCAATGGACCCATCACAGGACACAGATGAGTGTGTGGTCCCTCTGTTAAAACATATTTAAGAAAGGGCAAATATGTTGGAGAGGCAGAGAAGGGAGAAAAAAAAAAAAAGAAAAAGTGAGAAACCTGTATGAACACCCAGGTCAGAGTAAAATGAGGGGGTACTCAAGACACTGGGAGTAGAGATTCCCCTGCAGCCCATGGGGAGGACCACTCTGGAGCAGATATCCACAGTGCAGCACATGGCTAACCCCCTGTTGGAGCAGATGGATATTTCCCAAAGGAATTTCAGGCCATGGAGAGCCTATGCTGGAGCAGATCTTTTCCTGAAGGGCCATAGAGAGGACCCACACTGGAACAGGGGAAAAGTGTGAGGAGGAAGGAGTAGCAGAGAGGAACTGTTACATCCTAACCATAACCCCCACCCCCTATCTGATCTGCACTGCTCAGAGAGTCCTGGGTAGATGAATTGGGAATGAAGGAGTGAAGTGGAGCCTGCAAAAAAGAGGAGGATGGGCAGAAAGGTTTTCTTGCAATTTCTGGTTTTGTTTCTCACCATCCAAATCTATTTTACTTAGCAATCAAATAATATTCTCCAAATCAAGTCTGTTTTGCCTGTGATGGCAAATGGTAAGTGAACTCCCTGTCATTATATCATCATCAATCTTTTTCATCTTATTTTTCCCCCTTTCCTGTTGAGGAGGGGTACTAAGTGAGCAGGTGGGTAGGTGTCTGTGTTAACCCACCAAAGATTACCATTCACTTGACACAACTGAAAAACATCATTTGACAGTACCATCATCTTCATTCTACTTTTAGGGCCTCCTAAAAATGCTGACACAACCTAAAGCATGTAAATAATTTCATTTTAAGTGGATTGCAGTATTTATATACTGTAAATCACACAGCACTTTTTTTCAAACTAGGCCTTAACCAAAAAAATCAGATCACTGTCAGAAAGCCAAACAACCTGTTCAGGACAGATTTTTGTTTTCAGCTTCAATCTGCTCAGGAAAGAAGATTTCAGGTGAATATAAAGAATTAAAAATCACCAGAGTTTATTTTAGGAGACAGTTGAAAAGGGCTCCAGTATAAATTCAGAAATATAGCCTAAGCAAGCGTTTGAAATCGGCACTTTTAAGACTGAATCCTGTCTGAAAGAAAGACTTCTTATGTGGAGACATTGCAGAAGAGTGTCTATAGGTCTTTATGTGTTTGATATATCAGATACTTAGATGTTTTCCTTCTCATATGTGAATTTATACTTTCATTTTATATTTTTAAAATGTATGCTTATAAAAAAAAAGGCACTACACAGCAATGTAGTATACATCACTAACAAGATCAAACAGCATAAAAGAAGAAATATAGGGAAACGATTTAGTGTGGATCATATTTGAGGTACAGCAGCGTTCCTTAGATAAAAAGCCTGTAGAGTTATCTGAGTTCTAAAGATTGACAGTACTATTTCAGTAAAGTTTATTGTTCATACTAGACCATTACAAAATGTAGTAAGAGATAGAACAAATTTGATTTTGAAGCTGACTTTTTGTGCTTAAAGCATGTGATGAGGGACAATGTTCTGACAGCTCAAGCTTACTCAAGCTTAATGACTGATCTAAATTGGAGCTTGGAGATAAAAGAAATTCTTTAGTGATGCCTCAGTTGTCATTGATTGCTATGAGCAATTTTAAAGCTATTCAAGATGAGAATTGCCAGCTTGGTTCTGAAGGAGGAGAAAGTGGTACATATGATTGGAAGATGGTGCAAATGCTATTGCACTTAAAAAAAAAAAAAAAGAAAAAAGAAACAAAAATAGGAAAAAAAGAAAAAATAAAAGAAAAGGCTTATATTACTTGTATGCGTAGGTGATAATCACAATTACATATAGTGTTATACATCATCAGGGAAAGAAACAGTGAATCTACAGGGTGCAATGTAAGCAGTAGCTGTGACAGGAAAGACAAAAATGAAAGGCTGGGAACATTATAAATATCATCAGCAGCAAGATGACTGAAAACAAAATGTTCTAGGCTAAAGACAATAAAGAAGTTAAGTGCAAAGTAGAAGTTACTCTTCTGAGTGTTGATCTCAGAAAGTATTCTCTTTGACAAAATTATCCCTATTCTTTCACATAGCATAACATGTTTTCCATTTAAACTACTATGATTAGAACAGCAAGTATTTAAACCAGAATAGTGATAGGGCAAGATAAAATCACACACAGCCACGGCTGCCTAGGTGAGGAGAGGAGCTCTTATGCCATCAGTTTGCCTGGTAAAGTGTTAGATCATAATAGAATCATAGAATCTTTAGAGTTGGATGGGACCTTGAAGGTCATCTAGTTCCAACTCCCATGCCATGGACAGGGACACCTTCCACTAGACCAGGTTACTCAGAGACCCATCCAGCCTGGCCTTGAACACTTCCAGGGATGGGACATCCACAGCTTCCCTAGTAACCTGTTCCAGTGTCTCACCACCCTCACAGTAAAGAAATGGCTAATCTAAATTAGAGAAACCATCATCCCTTGTCCTATCGCTACACTCCTGATAAAGAGTCCCTCCCCATCTCTCCTGTAAGCCCCCTTTATGTACTGGAAGGCTGCTAAAAGGTCTCCCCAGAGCCTTCTCTTTTCCAGGCTGAACAACCCCAACTCTCTCAGCCTGTCCTCAAAGAAGAGGTACTCCAGCCCTCTGATCATTTTTGTGGCCCTCCTCTGGACTCACTCCAACAGGTCCATGTCTTTCCTGTGGAGCTCCTGTGGATGCAGTACTCCAGATGGGGTCTCAGCAGATTGGAGTGGAGGGGCAGAATCACCTCCCTCAACCTGCTGGCCACACTTCTTTTGATGCAGCCCAGGATATGGTTGGCTTTCTGGGCTGGAAACGCACACTGCTGGCTCATGTTCAGCTTCTCATCAACCAACACCCCCAAGTCCTTCTCACCAGGGCTGTTCTCAATACATTCTCCATCCAGCCTGTATTTGTGCTTGGATTGCCCTGACCAAGGTGCAGAACCTTGCATTTGGCGTTATTGAACTTCATGGGGTTCGCACAGGCCCACCTCTCGAGCCTGTCAAGGTCCCTCTGGATGGCATCCCTTCCCTCCAGCATGTCAACCGTACCACACAGCTTGGTGTCATCGGCAAACTTGCTGAAGGTGCAGTCAGTCCCACTGTCCATGTCACCAACAAAGATGTTGAACAGCACCAGTCCCAGTAACGACCCGTGAGGAACATCAGTCATCACTGGTTGCCACTTGGACATTGAGACATTGACCGCAGCTCTTCGAGTGCGGCCATCCAGCCAGTTCCTTATACACCAAGTGGTCAAATCCTTGTCTCTTCAATTTAGAGTGTGGGACACTGTCAAATGCTTTGCACAAGTCCAGGTAGGTGATGTCAGTTGCTCTTCCCTTATCCACCAACACTCTAACCCCATCATAGAAGGCCACCAAATTTGTCAGGCATGATTACCCTTAGTGAAGCTAAGTTGGGGCTGCCACCATTCACCTCCTTATTTTCCATGTGCCTTAGCATGTTTTCCAGGAGGATCTGCTCCTTGATCTTGCCAGGCGCAGAGGTGAGACTGACTGGCCTGTAGTTCTCCGTGTCTTCCTTTTTTCCCTTTTTAAAATGGGGGTCACGTTTCCCCTTTTCCAGTCAGCAAGAACTTCACCGGACTGCCACAACTTCTCAAATATGATGGATAATAGCTTAGCAACTTCATCCTCTAATTCCCTCAGGACCCACGGATGAGCCTTATCAGGTTGCACAGATTTGTGCACCTTCACATTCCTTAGGTGGTCTCAAACCCAGTCTTCTCCTACAGTGGTATGTTCCTCATTCTCCCAGTCCCTGCCGTTGCCTTCTGTGACTGGGGCGGTGTGGCTAAAGCACTTGCCAGTGAAGATCAAGGCAAAAAAGTTATTGATTACCCCAGCCTTGTCCATGTCCCAGGTGACCATGTCTCTTGTTTGCTACCCACATTTTCCCTAGTCTTCCTTTTGTCACTGACATACATAGCTTTTCATGTTGCCCTTGTTGGCTCTGGCCAGATTTAATTCTATCTGGGCTTTAGCTTTCCTAACCTGATTCCTGACTGAACAGACAATTCCTCTGTTTTCTTCCCAGGCTACCTGTCTTTGCTTCCACCCTCTCTGTAGGCCTCCTTTTTCTGTTTGAGTTTCTCCAGAAGCTCCTTGTTCATCCATGCAGGCCTCCTGATGTTTTTGCCTAACTTCCTCTTTGTTGGGAAGGAGCTTGGAGGAGTTGATCCTTGAATATTAACCAGCTTTCTTGGTCCTCTCTTCCCTCCAGGGCTTTATCCCATGGTACTCTACCAAGCAGATCCCTGTAGAGGTCAAAGTCTGTTCTCCTGATGTCCAAGATAGCGAGCTTACTTGTGCGCCCTCCTCGCCGCCCTAAGGATCTTGGACTTCACCATCTCGTGGTCACTGGAGCCAAGGCTGCTCTTGAGCTTCACATTCCCCACAGGTCCCTCCTTGTTGGTGGAAACAAAGTCCAGCATGGCACCTCTCCTCATTGGCTCCTCTATCACTTGGTGAAGGAAGTTATCATTGACATATTCCAGGAACCTCCTGGATTGCTTATGCCCTGCTGTACTGTCCCTCCAATAGGTATTGGGGTGGTTGAAGTCCCTCATGAGGACCAGGGCTTGTGAATATGAGGCTGCTCCTATATGTCTATGGAGGGCCTCATCTGCTTGGTCTTCCTGGTCAGGTGGCCTGTAGCAGGCTCCCACTGTAACATCACCTGTCCCTGTCCCTGCCCTCTCTTTAATGCTGACCCATAAAATCTCACTCAGCTCTTTGTCCATCCCCAGGTGGAGCTCCATGCACTCCAGCTGGTCATAATAAGGACAGAGGCTTGTGTTTGAGTGAGAAAGGGCTGTAACTGTTCTGTTCTTTCAGAAGTTTTGGAGCAGCTGTGTATCTTCAGTACTGCTGTGTCTTCTGAAAAGCTCACTTTAAATCCAAAAAGCTGTCTTGAACAGTGTATTCAGAGCCAACAGGCATACTTAAGCACATGGGTTTCATGCAGCAAGGAAAATCTTCCGGCAACGCTTGGGTCTCACTGAGGCTTACTGTCTTGTTCAGAGAGCAAATTTGGTCTTCAGAGCATCTTCAGAACAGCCTTCAAAAGACAATATAAAGTTGCCTTTTGTGCTGATGTAAATGGACTGCCTACTTATGGTGGCATGGTTAGTGACTTTGAACAAAATTTTATTGCAGTAAGTGCTTTGCTGATTAGGAGTCCTGTCTCATAACCAAGAAAAGGACTAGGCAGCATGGGATTATTTCTGATGATTTTTTTAGATGCGAGATCAAATGTGGTAATGTAGGCTTTGTTCATATTTTCAGGCCTGAAAGATACCACACCACAATTTTAAGGAACTTTATTGACTGCAGTTTATTTAAATGTTTATTTTTATTCTATTTCATATTCTTTTGATTAATTCAGGTAAGTAATACTATACGTTTTGTATAACAGTCTATAACTGAAAACACCACTGCCATATGTTTTGTCTTTGTTGAAAGTAAATTGGTATATTTATATTATTTGGAGACTTCTGCAGAAAGTTTTTTTGTGTTTATTGAACATTTTCTGAGTAAACATCACATTACTTTTCTCTACCTATCCTTTTTTTCTGGCTGTAAAGATTTGTACAGCTGTGCTTTATCTCAGAGGTAAATATAATGCCGCAGAAAGATAATAGTTTCCAAAATGGCCCCAAATTTCACAAATGTTCTCATTAAAATATTCAAAAGATATTGACATTTATTGAGTTAATTTCTTTAGTAAACCAGTATTGCCAAAAGAAAAGGCCACAATCTCTGTATATTCAAAATTTATCCTGAAATTTTAATGACAGAATTTTAAAATGCTGTATATTGTTGCTGTGCAGAGTTTGATCACCCTCCTGATTACTGAAGGATCTGCTGCACTGGGGAGATTTTGTTTCCTAATTTATTGCCTTCCAAAAGAAAGAGAAAAGGTTAATACTGTTGTTTGGAAATTCCTGTGACTTATCTAATATCAAAAATAGCATGTCACAATGAATATGCAGCTTGTTGCAAGCCCTGTGGAGTCCCGTGGACTGCTCCTTATCTTTCTCTTCACTTATTGTGTGAGCTTGGACAATTCCAACTTCAAACCTTTCTTTTCCTGTTTTGTCTGTTCTTTACATAACTGTGAGAAATTGAATCTTTGAGGATTATCTTCTTAATCGACCACCTTTGCTATAAATTTAGATTTCGACAACTTGGAAATGAAATGAAATGAAAAAAAATACTCAGAGAATTTTAATAAAGCAATTCCACAAATACATGGATTCCCCAGATGAGAAACTATTCAAATAGCTGAATTCTTTTACAAGAGATCTACAGGGGTATAACATCAATATTTAGAATCATTCTAAAAACCAAAGAAAATAGTTGAAATATTGATTTCTGAAATCTCAGATATTTATTAGCACACAAATTACCATTTCAGATATGTTATTCAACAGATTTTTAGATGTTTAAAGGCATTGCATTTTTGAGACAAAGGAATTTACCTTGTCTTACATTACTTGCATTTGAAACCGTCTCATACTCTTTCTAAATACCAAAAAAATAAAAAGAGCTCAGCTTTCTCTTTATCCCAGCTAGGCCCCTGCTGCTTGTTGACACCCACTTTTTTCCTTCTAATTAGTGTTCAGTAACTGTAATAGCAGTTTTGGTAGGTCTAGAGGATATAGTTATTCATTTTATTTATTGATTCACTTTGCTACTGTGTTTCTCTCTCGTTTCCCATTAGGCATAGTTTTGCATATTGTGCTTGAAGATACCTGTTTTTCCAATGTTGTCACACGCTAGGGGAATGGCAGGCACATACATGTTTCATCCAATAGGTTTCTTCCCAGCAACTTTTTACCAAGGACATGCAACTTTCATGGATGTTTTCAGGATTCAAGGAAAGCAGTTGCTCTGGGCTTACAGAGTGTCCAAAAGACTTTTTGCCTGATTCACCTTCTCATCTGGCACAGTACAGGCAGCCCTTACTTGACTGTCCTACAGTGTCAAAGATGTTTTGTTGGTTTTTTTTCTTTTTAAGAATTGGGCTGCTAAGTGCCCTCTTTTACTTATTAGGAGTCATTCTATCTTACTCAGGCTCCTAACATTTGCCTAAATTTTAGGCAGCACTGAATTAGTTCTTCTGGACTAAACATCTAAATTCTCTACATAGACAGTGAGGGAAAAAAGGTATCTTTAAAGCCTCTGTAAAGAGAGCTCCTAACAGCATCCTAGCCAGTGAAAGCACCCACCTCTTGGTGTGCTATCGAGAAACCTTAAGCCATTTGAAGACATTAAGACAGATATTATAACTAATGAATGCAAATCAACTTGTACAACATATAATATTATGCAGTACATTTATTGATTTTTAGGCATGGTTTGCATTCCATATAATTGCCCTAAAAATTCAAATTTAAAACCAAAACAAATATTTTTCTGTCATTATCAAGTAATCACTTTTATCTTTTAAAAACTCTGATGAATTTTCAGCAGTATTTTTCCTCTATCCAACTGACTTTTCTCAGATAGATAAGCTAACATACATCATGATATTACTTCTTTTTTCCTCTTAAGCCAATGTATTCATTTTCCATACAGCAAATTTCAGAAAAATGCCTTAAAAAGGGAAAAAAATTATTACTGTAGTTAGGAATATCTGTTTATTAAAAATAAATAGGAAATACTGATTTGTGATGCCAGAGTTGAAAAACAAGTAATCTGTATTGAGGTTACTTTAAATTCTGTATCTGACAAGTTTGTTTGTTTTTTTTTAAGCAGGTGCATTTTACTTTCATAAGTGTACTAAGAAATTTTGACATTCATCTAGTGGGAGCGATAAAAGTATAAGAAAAAAAACCCCTGCAGCTATGAAAATAGTTTATAATAATTTTGCAAAAGCATGTCCTACATTTATGAATAAAAATCTGATGTATAATCCAGACAAATTACTCTTATAATAATAACCAGTGGATGTTTTTCTTCCTTTATTCTCATGATGAATATAGGTCACACTTTCCCAGAATCAGAAGATATACAAATATTTTAATTGTGATCAGTCAAAATATGCAAAACCTCTCCAAAGTTATCAATCTTACAATGCCTTGATTGTATGTACTTCACGAAGCACAGCATAGCAAAATATGGTTATAGAGACAAGATAACATAATGTGTTTATCCAAATGTCCTCTTTTATCTGTAAAGCATTTCAATAGCAATAAGATACATTCCTTTCCTAATATGAAGAACAAGAATAATGTTCACAAAATAGAATAAATCCACTGGAAAAAGTGTTGGAAATAGTAATATATGTTCTTATCATGTCATGAGGCTAATATAATTTGTTATGCCAAATTTAACTTGAATGTTTCTCATTCATTTTAATTAAATAACACTTGAAAAAGTGTATGCCAAACGACAAGTAATTTATGTAGTTCGAAGGCAAAAAGATGTTTCCTGCATAATTGCCTACCACTGTCTTCTTAATCTCACCATTGCGCTCTCTCACTCTTTTTTTTTTTTTTTTTTTTTTTTCTAATGTTTGTGAGGAATAAACTGGGGTTTACAGCTTTGGAGAATTATAACGCCTTAGGACCAATACAAACTTCAGATTTGATCCTGGGCCACGTGAAAGCTATTTTGGAATCTCCAATTGACTTCAGGAATATTTGCCACAGATGTACTGTTTCTTACAAGCATACAGTGATTTTTAGACAAATTTCCACGGTATTATTCAAGCTGTGTGATTTTCTACGAGTTTGTTATTTATCAAAGAGCACAGTATGGTAGGACTATTCTATTTTACACAGGTATTTGCATATCAAACTAATCACTGTGAGCATCTTCCAGTAGGGTGGTAAGAAATAAGACTAGACACTTTTCCTGTTTGTTTTCCAATTCCCTTGTCTATGAAAAGAGTGACTTGTTTCTTTTTTTATTTTCTTTATGTAAGTTACTTTACCTTAGTTGGAAAATAATGACTGCAGTGCACCTTGCAGTTGAGCTGGACTATGTTGATGGTCCTTAACTCTCTGAAGAAATAATGCCTTAATCCAGACCTGTCCCACAGGTAAAGATACGCTTTATCCTTACCACAGAGTAAGTGTGTCACAGGGTGTTGTAGATATTGAAAACTCCAAGCACTGTTTTTAATATATTGGTCCTTGATTTTGAAATCTATGTAAAGTCAGTGCTGGTAAAGAAGGTAGGCTTTATGTCATCTTTGTGGATCACCCTCAGGAAAAATACTGTGCCCCTCCTGCCATGATGTAAGGACTGTTTTTGTTCACCCTTCTTTCATCACTGTAGCCACACTACTTGGCAGTTGGCTTTAGTCTCCTCTGGACCTCATGTAGGACCCCGTGATCTAAGTATTTTTGTGTGAAGAAGGAAGGACACCCAGGAGCAAAATAACATGTGCACAGTGTGGAAGTTCAAGGTGGTCAGGCCCTGAAATAAAGCAGGAAATAAAGTTGAGGGTATGGAAAATGATATCATTTTGGGCATTCACTGAAGTTAAAATTTTCTAAATACACTGTATCTCTCCAGGTCAGCCAAGAGGTGGCGAAGACATGAAGGAGAAAGGCCAAATTGTTGTCTTCCATGATGAAGCATTGTGGTTTTGTGGATGCTACTTTAGAAGAGCTCACCATCATCAAGGATGTCTACCTACAATACTCCTAAAGTCTCTAGGGGATCTTATCTTCATTCAGTCTCTATTACAGTACACAGGCCAGGACTGGTTAATCTAAGAAGCACTGAACAAGGTGGCAGAGCCAGAACAAATACGTAGTAGGTCCTAGATGCATATTTATACATTTTTGGTCTCTCTGATAGCAAATATAAACAGCTAAATGAGTCTATAAGCCTAAATTTCAGATCACAGATTTACATATCTGACATCATTAAAATCTATAAACTGTTGGCAAATTATAAAATCCTCCTTCAAAGTGTTCTGTTCCTTATAAGACAAGGATTATTTCTGATGATTACTGTAACCATGAAATAATGCAGATTTCTGCAAATTTCAAGCAAGAGCTAATACAAATGACCAGGGCTGTACAGGCTCAGAAATGGCTATATATAAGCAGAAAAATATTTTTGAGCATTTACAAGTGTTCTAACAGTTGTTCATTTGTTTTTAAGATGCAAAATTCTCACAAAGAAAACATAATATTTCTGTGGCTGGACTTTATTTAAATGCAGTTCCACACTGAGCTCTTTTTAAGTATACATAAAACTTAAGAACCTTTTACAATACCAAATGTTGAGCTATTCATTAAATTAAAAATAACAATCTGCCTACCCTTGCATTTTCTAAACTGAGTTAAGCTGTAATATATCTTGGTCTAGTACAATAGGTACATAAAACACTGAATAATCTAAGTACCAGCAATGTAAAACAATACTAATTTTTCCTTTCTTTTTCAATTGCATTCTAAAGGAAAAGAAAATTCAAACACAGAGAAAATTATTTAATATGGCAACAACAATGCTGCTAAATTCTAAAAGCAAATAAAACTAAAAAACATTAGTTTTCTAATACTTCTGCTCCCATTATGTAGTCTGTATTATATCTGTCCCCTGCAGAAGCTGTTCTTACACAAGTTTTAGTATGAGAAGGAAAAGTAGATCCCGCAGAACTGTTACATTTCCACTGCAAACTTGGTTAAAGAAGTGGACTGGCAATAACTGGACTCTCATCCTTTGAATGTGCTAGTCTGTATAACCTTACTGACTCATCAAGAAACACTTGCTGTGCCATGAAAAATAAGGGTGTATCACACTGCCTCCCTGCTGGAGCGAAGGAAGGAAGAGAAGAACTGAAACTCTGAAGGGGAAGTGAGGTACAGAGTTTGCAAAAAAACTGTAATTTATTTTTCCCTTTTCCATATTTTTTTCTTACAAGTTAAAGCTTGTCTCCCTGGGCTCCTTATTTAGTCAATGGAGGAATATATGGCCATTCAGAGGGCTGTTCAGAGCATCTAAGTCAGAACTAGAGTATCTCACTAAGCCAGACGCTGTGAGCATCCTGCTGAGCAACAATCTTCCTGCCAGCAACAATATATTGTGTTGATCTTTGTCCAGATTAGATTGCATGCTCATAACTGCGGGCCCCCTAGATATTGTTCCAGTCCTTTTTTTTTTCCCAAGAAAAGTAACATATGTCATTGCTTAAGTTAAGGAAGTATGAGTGAAGTCATATTTCAAGGCCTCATCAACTAGCTGATCTAGCGGCCTGTTCTTGTCCTTCCACTTCCTGCATACTTGTTTATTGTGTCTCCCTTCTCCTACTTCTCTTAGCTGTCTCATTTCTAGTTAATGTTTTGTTCCCTAGACCCTCTGCCAGTCAGTTATCTTAGTTTACCAGTGCACCCTGATTTATCTTATAGGAGAAAAAGGAAGGGAAGATGGGGCTTACAAACTTGATTTCTTTCCTTTTCTGTACTTTCTTAAAAAGCGATATAAAAAACCAGGGGTCTCTTACTTTAACTTACTCCAGGCCTCTTCAACGAACATATAGCAATGTCCATAACGATTTGTTCTGTGTTATAAATTATAGTACACAGCTGTTTTATTTCTGGTTTTGAGTGACAAATACTGGGTCAGACGCTCTCCAAGGCATACAGTTAACCCTCATATTCAAAATAACGGTGCACATCAGGCCTTGTCCTGCAATTTTCACAGATCAAAAATTTCCATGCATATTAATGCACATTTTGGATATTTGAGAAGTGAAGGATTTAGTTTTTCAGGTAAATGGAATAAGCATCACTTTTTCTGCTATTTCATGAGGCTTTCAAGGTTGTAGGAATACTCCCATTTTAGGTTTCCACTGAGGCAAAACAAATGACTGGTAATCTGCATTTTTCAAAATGGAAAGTAAGGATTTTTTAAAGTGACATTTTTTAAAGCACTGTGAATGGACTGAATGCTATTCATGTATTCTTTATTAATTTAATAGACAGTTCCTAAGGGAGGGTTTAAAAGCAAAAAAAAAGATAAGTTATTAGCTGAAACACAGAACACAGAAAAATAAATAGAAAATGAATAAGCACCTAAGGATGTGGACTCATGATTGTCCTATATGTGGACTTTCTTATTTCTAGTTTTGATTTAAAGCTACAAATATATCTTTTTTTTTAGGTACAGGTAAAGAAAAGGAATATAATTGGGATAGGTGATAACAGATTCCGACAGAGCTGTTTTATACAGACAAAGCTACAACTGCAAAAACAATCTAGTCCCCGATATACAGCAATTCAGGAATTAACATATACAAGAAATTCAAAGAAACCATTAGTTCAACATAGTACAATACATAGGGTCCAAAATAAGTTTTATAAGCCCCACAACAAATGCTGGTTTGGAAAAGCTAAACGAGCAGATAAGGCAAATTATAAGATAAAGAGGATTCAGTTAAATAGATTAGCAGGCATTATAAGGGAAACAGTCTTAAAACCTCCTTTTTTCTTAAGCATAACCTATTGCAAGCATCTGCAATTTGGAGCTGAAAGTCCAAAATATAATGTGAAGCCAAATAGAATAAAGTTACTGAAATAAATTCTGAATAATTAAGCTGGTGGTAGAAAGAAAATCTCCCGCACTCAGTTAAGTACAAATGTAAAATAACAGATGGTCAGAAACTTTTCTCTTTTTGTTGAGAAAAGTTGCATAAAGCACACATTTACAACAAAAATGAGCCTGTTCACAATATTTTTCAAGCTAGCTTGAACTTTACTTAGTCCCATACTTCATCCCTACTCCAGTAAAGTCAATTGGATTTTTGCCCTTGAGTTTGACAGTGGCAAGCTAAGACTTTAAGTTTATAACTTTATATTGTAGACGGCATTATAGCTTGTTTACTCTCTGTCTATCAGCAAAATCAACACTGATGCCAGTAAGCATTCTTAAATTAAATAGTTGTTTTCCATGGGGGAAAATTTGTGTTGTTTCCTTAAATCTGACAAGCACTTGGATGTTTTGCCACTTTGCCTTTATTTATATGTTCCTAAGATACCCTGAATAAAATTGAACAGCTTGGCAAACTGGAGTAGCTTAGAATATCTATTTTACGTTGTTTTCTTCTCAAAAATATCTACCAACAAACTTTTTGGCAAATTAAATATAAAAACCTTGCTGGAATTTCACCTAATATTCTAGACACTCAAAAAATGCAAAATTAATATTTATACAGGAACATATCTCTTTTGTGTGTTTGTGTGTGCATCCCTAAAAGTATACATGCCTGCAAATATGTATTTTTGCTGTATGAAATGTAGATTTTTTTTTTTTAAACACTTATAAAATGCATAGCATAGCAGTGTTTCTCCATGTTTTTCAATCACACCTTGCTATCACTAGCTTCTGCTCCAGCCCCAGGGTTCATTACAGCCTACTTACTTTCTCCCTTTATTTCTTCGCCTCACACTGTTGCCAGAAGCTCCAGTAATGCTGGCCAAGTGCCCAAACCAATAATCTAAATTGAACTCTGTTGTCTTAGTCTAAAACTATAGGGATGTCTCAACACCATGCTCCTTAGGGCTTATGGTTCCCTATAAACATAGTCCAGGGTGAGACAAAATGGCCCATCACAGAACAAGGAAGGATCGAGGATGGACTATTACCTGGGCTCCAGACCGTGCTGTATCTTGTCTGGAACAGAATTATACTTCAGTACTGACACAGATCACACTGTTTGAGGACTGCTTAAAAACATGCAGTAAAATCTCAAACATTTCCTTTTCTTGTATTCTCCAATTACTCAGCCACAGTAATCTTAGCATAAATTTTAACTATATACCAAGATGTTGCAAGCATCTTACTTTTTACATTAAATATAAAACATTTAAATAAATAAACTGTACACTCATTTTAGTGTCAGGCTTTTTCATAATTTCCTTAGTGTTTTTATGTACTGGAAAACTTGAAGAACAGAACACATTTAAAGAATGTAAATGTGATGTTCAGTGCAGTGTCACTTGGATTATTTAACAGATCCAGATATACTGCTATTGTAATAAAAGCATCTGACCTCTTAACTCTGAATTTGCTTCTCTCTCAGTAAGCATGAAGCATTATTTTTGCTTAGTCTTTGCTATATTGCTCAGAAGTAACTAAAAAGCAACCCTTACCCTAGAAATACTGTATGTACTGCTTTTCTTCACTTCCAAGAACTTCTTTTATAAATCCTTCAAGCACCGTCTCAGTGCTCCAAGAAAGAACACTCTAAAAGATACAGAATGCAAAACATGAACAGCATCTCAAACAATTGTGTCAAGGCCTTGCACTCTGAAATTTTGTATTTTAACAGTGACTACTATGTAACTCAACCTATCTGCACATTCAGAGAAGGTATTGCAGAACTACACAGTAAGACAGTGCCACTGATATGCAAGTTTTTGTCTTCTATTTTTTTAAAACAAATCATATTTCTCTGTACATGAAAGCTAACTTAAAAATTATTAAGATTATATATTTTAAATTTCAAACAATGCAAGATCAAAATAAATCATGAAGATTCTTGCATTGATTCTTCATTTCCAGTTACAATAAAGAAGAGGAAAGAATATACAGTGGGATTGAAGAGCTGGAGCGGAAAAGCTCTTGACACAGTTGCACAAATGTTTTACTAGAGGGCAAGAGATTTGAATTTTCGCTTGGTGGAACTAAGTTGGGCTACTAAAAGTGTATAAATTTCCTGTCCTCACTAAAGGTGCAAAATGGATGGGTGATGTTTGCAGGGCTGACACTTGCAGAATTCCTTCTGATGAACCAGACTTCCACTGTGTTTTGGATCTCCTGGTGATGGTGGCGGTGGGTGCTGAGGAAATGTACTTCCACATGGGCTGGTAGATGGAGGGAGTCTCACCTTGTCCGCTTTCAGACATCTGCGAGTGTTTTGTTGGCTTCCAGAACCATGAACAGTAAGAAAAACTCCCTCCTTTCTTAAAGGCAGATGTAGTCTCAAGCTTCAGTGTATGTATGTATAACCCGAAAAAGTTCATTGCCCAAGAATCACCTTCCAGTAACACAGCAGAGCAGCAATTACACTTAGCAATAGCAAGTTGTAATCGAAGGACAGTGGCTCACTCCAGTCCATGAAATAGACTGACATTCCTGGGTCATTCTTCCTCTCCCTCCACCCCTCTCCTTAATCCATTCAATACATGTTCCTGCTGCTCTAAAACAATCAACTATTGTGAAATCTAAGTGCTATGTTAATGATTTAGTGGTTTTAGTGACCTCGTTCTGTTATACTGAACTCTGTCAAGCACTAAAAGGCAGATGTCTTTTAATGTTGGGTCTCAAATGATGAAAGGTTTGTGAAAAGTAATTGCTCATTCCCGTCTTATGTGTAACACTGTACAAGGTAGCTGGGCTTCAGCCTCAGACTGCTATTTCTTGAGATCTCTCCTCAGTGACCATATTGCTTTCTGGATCTCCAGGCGTATGGGGGGGTAAGAAATTGCAGAAAAGGCCCAACCGCAGCAGGGAATTGTGACAGGGACAATGAATGAGTGAACCATTGCACAAGAACAGAGAAAAAGCAGAGTGAAAGTAGTAGTGGGCATAAAAGGAGACGAGCCTAAAAGGGACACGCATCACCAAAAAAAGTGCTTAGCTGTCTGAAGCGCTGTCTTCTGAGTATAAGGGTGTTAACTGGGGCCACATGACAATATGACTACAGTACAGGGTAAGCATATGGAGTTGGGGGGATCAGAATGCACCTAACAAGTTTTTCCTCCATAAATAAGAGGAGAATAACTTAGAATATTACCTACACTGATAACAGTAAATTGCTTGAGTAGTAAATAAATTATTTTCCATAATTACTTTAGGGTAAAGTGGTTATAATTAGGGGACAGAAGAAATCATATTATCAAGTAAATATTTAGAACATGAAACATGCATTTGATGCGTTCTCCACCATTTTGGCATTCCTTCTCCCTTTTCAGTTGCTGTGTATCAGTGTAGGTCCATTGACATTTAAGGAGGCACAAAAAAAGTATTCCAGGTGAAGAGCTTTCCCTTTACAAGCTAGTAACACTTAAAAGCAGTTTCATTCTGTCAGATATAATTACGTAGATTCCAAGCAGAAATAAACCATAGGTCAAATAATTAATTATTATTTTGAAATATAACTTCTCATATAAACTGTATTATACCTTCCCTGTAAGGTATTTTTCAGAACAGTTTAAACTAATAGTGGAGCTTTGATAACTCAGCTCACTTTGACTGCAGCGGGTGCAGGAACGACCACATGAACAGCTCAGCTGACAGGCCCGAGAGGGCAGTTATTCTCCGACGAGGGATGCTGACTAATGCATGTGAGAGAAAAACTGCTGAAGCAAATATAGATGAAAAAGACATATGTGTATATCCTCATACTGGTAAATAGCCTGAGTTTAGGCTAATTGAAACCCCACTAAGATGATTTAAACTAACCTATCTGCCTTCATCCTAAAATGGATTAGGAGCATTCACGCAATCTGCTAATGATGTCCAGCTATTAATCCACTTGAGCTGACAGGTTAGTATCAACCAATTTTGAACTACACTGTATTAGTGGAGAACTCCAAATCCTTGTGATTATTGAATTAATTGGATAAAAAACACTGTATCAGATGTTCTGGGAGCAATTTCTTAGACCTCAATGAATCACAAGGCACGAGTAACATGGGCAAAAGCAGCTATCAAATTGAAGAACTGTGTGTACCTATTAAAAATAATCTGTTTACTCTGCACAGGCAAATCGTATCACCCAAAGATACTTCTTTTTGTGTCTGGTACTTGATATACAGGTTATATGTTGATTTTTTTAGTGATCAGGCCCAAAGATTATTTATTGCAAGGGACTCCTTTAGTGAACAACTAAGGAAAAAACAACATCTACATAACAAATTAGTTCTTGACAAATAAATGATCTAAAGGGAGCAAAATCATGTGAAGAGATCTATCTACATAAGGATTACGTAAGAATTGCAATACATCTACAGATCAAAAAAGGGAACAGGATTTTGTCTTGTCATCTGTAACACGATATTTGTAAGCTCATTAATTCAAAGTTAATCATGAGCACACACACACACACATACACAAAGTCAAACAGTGTGTAGAATTTATTTTAAATTGCCCTAAAAAATATGTGGAGGTAATGTTTTATTTTTAAATACAAGTCCACAATAGCAGCAATGAATACGTGTACTAATTCACATACTGTATATAAATTCACTTATACATCTGAAGTGTCATGGACAGGCTTAGACAGGGTTTTCAATGAAAAGCGCTTATGCAATTACTGTAGATGTCATTTTACTTGAAAGAACAAAAACAGAATGAGGAGGATAGCAGTCCTACAGTCATGGCCCCGGGGGCACTCACAGCCCTGCTTGTCTGTACCAACCCCCAGGACGCATGGGGGGACCCAGGGTGGGACTTCTCCCACCCTGCCCACGGCCCAGGACACCATGGCAGTCCCTGGGGCTCCCCCCACCCTGCCCATGGCCCAGGACCCCGCGACAGCTCCCCAGGGCCATCAGCCCCTGCCCCAGCGACGCTTCAGCAGGGCCGCTCTCCACGGCCCTGCCCTGCCCAGCCATGGGCCCTGCTGAGCCAGGCCCACCTGCAGGCCCGTATCCCAGCCCGTCCTCGGCCAGGGCCCATCCCCAGAGAGGTGCCGGATGCCTGGGGCTGGGCCTGCCCCGGTGTTCCCCCGGCTTCCCTGCTCCAGGGACGGGCCCTGGCTGGCAGGCCCGGCCCTGACAGACCGCCGTGAGGAGCCATGACACTACTGGCACACAGGGAGCAGCCAGCCTGTACAGCACCTTTACACCTAGACAAAAATCTCTTTACTAAATTGTCGCTACCAATTAAATTACATCTTTAAGGAAAAATAAAAATTGAATTGTTGGAATTATTAATGTACTTAAATGTCGGGAAAAATACATATTAATTGGTAGGAAAATAATTTTACTCGGGATATGAGTGAGTTTGTTGTTACTTTGCATCTACATCTATTCACAGGAGATACTTACTGAGCAACAAGGATAAAAAGCAGAGATCATAAGGCACTTTAAGATTTTAAAGCATAATGTAGGCAGGTGTTAGGCACCTACGTCCAATACCAGAGTAATGAGCACAGCGGACAATTTGTGGCTACCACTGAATAGAAACATACTAAAAAAGAAGAGCAGATGCCTCTTCTAGCACTTCCCAATAGCAATGTCGATTTTGTGAACATTTTCAGCATGTTCAACTCCAAACTAATACTGTTACAAACTTATTATAATTCTCTGAATGAGTTAATTTTATCAAAAGTATTTTAGTTAGTTGACAAAATTGACCTTCAGATACTTTTACAAAACTAATACTGTATCCTGTTGATGGCCAAAGAAATTTGAAAATTGTTAAGCAGCCAGATAACTTTAATGGCTTAGGTGCTGAAGAAAAATCTTGTGAGACAAAAAGATATTAAACTCTATTAAGTGTGTGAAATAAACAAATCAATAACTTTAGCTTGGACAAGCAGTATTTCTGTTATGTATTTTTATGCTAGGATATTGCATGCATTGCTGGAATAGTAGAACACTGTCAGGACTCTACCTTCCATGAGACATAAAAGAGGAAATAAAACAGCAAGAGAGACTGGGTAGAAAAATGAAATGAATGTTTATTAGCTGAAGCCTCTGATGCAGGTAAGCTATGTTACCAAAACCCAACTACAATCAAAACCAGATTCTTTGTTCCTACGGCTGCTTTGTCT
The DNA here is from genome assembly GCA_013398915.1 of Dromas ardeola. Classification (NCBI taxonomy): domain Eukaryota; kingdom Metazoa; phylum Chordata; class Aves; order Charadriiformes; family Dromadidae; genus Dromas; species Dromas ardeola. The sequence continues at coordinate 83,465 of VYZM01020060.1, forward strand.
GCAACTCTCCACAGTTAGTGGTTTATAAATAATCATGCAGACTGTGATAAAAAAGTTTAAGAACTGCAGTGCTACACTGGCATGAATTAAGTCTTAAATGCAAGTAGTGATTGGTGATATTTACACTTGATTTAGTTCCTCAAACTAACTGAAAAGGAATCAGGTTTTCCATTATTTGAAAAGCTGTCATATAACAAAGAAAGATGAATATTATTTGTTCAAAAAATGTAACAGCCTTGTTGTTCAACTATAATATTATTAAGGAAAGCCAGTAAATGCAATCTTACTATGCTCACAGTAAGTAATTTTTAAAAAACTTTTCCATAAGAGTTTTCTAGTTCTGCACTTCCAATGAACTTGCATCATTCGTGTGCCTCTTCTACCTTTTGTTTGGTTTATAACCAGATAGCTCTAAGACCCCTGCCACCCACTCCTTTTCAAAGCTTTCAAAGCTGAAATACGCTAGAAGAAAAATCTTCTGAGAGGATATTATTTGAAAGTTTCTCCATGATACAGAAACTTTAAACACTAATGCTAGACATCAAGTATCCAAAAAAGGATACAATAATATCTTCTTCCAATTTTGAGACAGATCAGGCCATGAATATGAAGTCAGCAAAAAGTTTGCAAAATATTGCAAAAGCTTATCAAACTGTTTCACAGGAAGACAAAAATTTTATAAACGAGTCTTATCAAGATGTTTGTCCTACACACTACTTCAGCTCCCATCTATATTTTTCAGCTAGAGGAAAAATGTACTTCCAAGAGTAAGCCAATCTTTAAAGTACCTGAGCGCTCTCTCTGAGTAGTAGAAAGGACCACTCTCTAGTACTGATTGCAAGGATTACCAAAGCTACCTGACATGGCTGCAAACTATTTGTGTTTCAATTTCTTGCTAATCTTTTCACCTCCTAGGATCTTAGCTATTTCCCAGAGGGACAGTTTTATTATTTTTAATAGGTGCTGGAGAGGCCCAGCTTTTAAAAAGTCTTTTAAGAAGGCAAACACAAGTCATCTAAAAGTACTAGGGTGTCCTTGTGAAAACGTAAATTTCCATTAAAAATTATCAAAATAAATGGGCAAAAGCATGCACTGCTGTAGAGAAAAATCAAAGTGAAAAAGTTGGCTAAAAGGAGATTAAAAAATGCAAATTAAAATTACTGTGTCATCAAAAAGATAATGAAGTTTAAAAGAAATGATAAAAAAGTCATTTCTTAGAACACTTTATAAAAAATATAGTGCACGTCAAGCCAATAAAAATAAAGAAAGTTTTTGAATAGGAACTGTTACTAATTAGATATTGTTGAAGGCAAAATTAACATTTCAGTTTTATGGTCTGACAAATAAAAACAAAAAAAACCAACCAGCTCTCTCAGCTGTTAGCCTGATTTTATCAGCAATAAAGATGGGATAGCATAGCAATATTACATGCTGCTTTTCAATCAACAGTCCAGAAGCAGTACAGTAGTGAATCATGCATGCATGGACATCCATATTAAAAAAGAATTTAGAATCCCTGATGTATATGCCATAAATGTGTTTTTACTTTTGCTTTTGGGAGGTAACAGGCTTGCAGGTAACATCCCTAGTATCCTGGATCACATGTAACATGATTTGAACTTGACATACACAAGGGCAGCCACATCTCCAGCAGTTTCTCTTCCTGTGGTTCAAGAACTGCCAGTTCAGTCATTGCCAGATTGAGGTCTTGAGTCCACAAACTCTTGTTCACATCAGTACCTTCCTTAATGTCAGTGAAGGTATTTGTCTGACTAAGCATTGGGAATGACAGGCTTCTTTGGTCCCTTTTGGCAATTATTATTAAATGTGTAGAAGTACAGGACAGAAAGCCATAACAGATGATTTCCAGTTATTTTTTCATGACTCACAAATTCTCACTCAGTTGCTAGCAACACCTTTACCATACAAATTTCAAATAACAGCATTTAAAAACTAGCATATTTGATCATAAAACCCCTTTCTGTTACCAAGTACTATCAATGCTCTCAATACTATATACATATTGTCTTTAACCCAAGGAGTTTTCATTCTCCATCACCGATGACAGATAATAGCTTGGAAGACATTCTGATGGACCCATTGATACTGATGGGGAGAATGTCATTTGAAACCTGTGAGATAAGTTTTCCAGCCCAGATGTTGTCTCAAGTACTTTGTTTTCTCTTTTTTTTTTTTTTTTGTTGGGGGGGGGTGGAGGTGGGGAATTATTAAAAAGACTTCGTGGGAAAATTCCATATTGTAGGGAGGATGTGAATTAAAAGTGATATATTTCTTGAATAATTTTCCTTCTCTTGCAGTTTGTCATTGGGTATGGCTCATGCGCACAACTGGGATGTATTCAAAGAACATACATACCATAGGATATGAGAAAAATAGTTATAAAAAAGCAGAGAATTAATTAAAGCACCTCCAATTCAGAAAAAAACATATTAAATTATCTAGTATTAAACATTAGCACAAATACACGGTGAAAAATTAGGAATGGGGAAAGACAATAAAAATGAGGATGGTGATAAAGTTTGAGGTCTTACAGGCCATGGAAGACACAAGGTAAAATCCTTGTTTGTTATACCTCACTGAAAGTATAGCCTTCAGCACTGGTGAGCAGCAGAACAACTATTAAGCTGATATAAAAACTTTCACAGAAACTTCCCAAAAGAACAAACAACTACCATTAGGAATTTTATTGTCAAACTGAAACAGCTGACTGCCAGAAAATGTAACCATAAAAAATAAAATATAGCTTAAATCCCTCATTTGCCTAAGCTTGCAGGAAATGAGAAACTTTCACAATTGAAATGTCAACTAATGATGACATTTCTGTAGTCTGTTTGTGACTAAGTGCAAACAGAGGGTCTCCATGTTGTTTCTTTATTTCACAGTTTACTAATCTGTGCCGATAACAATACTACAGCTCACAATGAAAATGTAATTTATTTGCATAAGTATTTTTTCTGTTTGAATGATCCATTGAAATTCTGAGCTTTAACTTCACAGCAAAATAAAATATTATTCCTTTTTTTCTGCATAACATTCCAAAATACACTTTGGGGTATATTTCCCATTCATAACTCCCTCTCTGAAAGAATATTTAAGAAATGTTTTAAACGTACTAGGTGAACTCTCCCTGAGTTTTATGGCACTTATACATGTCAAGGCTTTTTGTTTGATGCAAGCCAAAACTGTTCTTGTCTTCTTAATGCCAGATCTTTCACGTACCTAAGGTACATGCTGTAATGTGAAAAAGCTTGTGCCTCCTGCCCATGAAGGATGAAAGTTGGACAGTCGTCCTATGCTGCTCTGGGAATTTCACGCTGCAGAGTGAAACCGTGCATAATGGAGGTGAAAAGATGTGGTTCATACAGAGGGCATATGTGAGGTCAGTGTCTGGCACTCTTGGGGAATCCTCTTGTGAGCTCAGAGGTGGTGTTTTCAGGGCACCCAGAGGGCACCCGTAAGATCTGTATAGTCTGAGTGGTCAGGAGATGTTGCCCCGAGGGAACTTCTGAGAATGCTGTAATTGGGCAGAGTAGATGCAGTCATTAGATCTCTGCATAATAACCAGCAGCATTACGTCATGCTGACTTCCTATTCACAGCCTGATTAAAAGGCCTAGTGACAGATGAGAGGACAAGCCTGTGACCACCTCCCTTCATGTTATTTTATATACCAGCTTGCTATTTTGGTCTCCTGTTGTGACCAGACGGCACTCATCACTTCATTGTTTTACATGATCTCTGACCATGAAACAAAAAACATGATGTACCTACAAAAAAAAAAAAAAGAAAAAGAAAAATTGTATTCTTGAAGATTACATACTGGCTCACTAAAATACTTTTCTTTTCTAGGGAAAGGTGGCTTTCACTGAATTTTTCAATTATTTCATTTTCTTTGTCAGCTGTTTCCTTGTCTAACAATCTCAGCCACTTCTTGCCATGAATTTGTACACAGAACTGTGTGTAACACCGTTATTTTTATGTCCATATGTAGACTGGTGAAGAAAACACTTACTGCCATTAATAATTTCTATTTGTCTAGAAAAGCTAATCTTTAAATCCCTTTTTGAGGGCTGGTCTATAAGCTACTGCATTAAGGAAACCTTTAGTGCTTCCACTTTATTCTGGCTGTTTCTTTGGTGCTATTCAAAGTCTCAATGAAAAGCCCCTCTTGCAGTTCTGCAGTTAAAACAACAAAGCACTGCCTATGTTTCTTCTTTAACGCAGCTCTAAGGATTTATTCTCTGCTCCTTTATTCTTCCTTTTTCTGAAGTTTGCTTGTCCTTTTCCCCTTTAAAATCTCTTTATCTAAAGCTGAATTAGTTTTCGCAGCTGGTTGGCAAACTGCCATCGTTTTCCGCTCTGACACTTATTTGTCAATTTCCAGTTGCCTTCAAACTTTTTACTTTTCTTAGCTTCTATTTCTTTTTCCTCCTTTACAGTTTCACTGATTCAAGTTTTAGTTGTTTTAATAGAAAAGGAGAAAAAAATCCCTCCTGGGAGGGAGAAAAGGAGCCATTCTCTACAGTGACAAAGAGAAAGCAAAAATACTATGAGATTTACCCATTGAATGCTTTGAAATAACAAACTTTGTGCTCTCTACAGATACTTATAATCTGATCCTGCTTTCAGGAAGGTAGCAGGTAAATCTGCTACAGTATTTATGTTCTGCCCTAAGAGATAAGAAATTTGTAGATCAATTTTTGTATAATTTATAGACTTTTCACAGGCTACTATTTTGCTTTATTCCATTTTAGAGAGTCCACTGTAGTTTTAAAACACTAGGGATTAAGGATTTATTTATTTATTTTTAACACTCCTGCAGATTAATTTCTCAGCTCAGGGTGTATATAAAAATTGCTAACCTCCATTTTAGGATTCTACTCATAAACCTATTAAAGAAATTTGTGAACGTTTATTTAATATATGCTATAGATTAATACATTTTGATGAGAACTAGAAAACAAGGCAATTTTGATTTGTTTTATTGTTTGAAACATAACAGAACTTCTCTTATGTATAGGTTACTACAGATATTACATTTCAGGCACCTCATAGGCTGTTCTACCAGCAGAGATGGAGGGAGGTAGAAAGAGATCCTATGAACAATATTGCCTTCCTAGACTTTGAATATCAGTATAGTGGCTTATGTAGGCACTGTGCAGCCATTATTCTACCCACTCAAATAATAAGAATAGAATATTTAGCAAAACTGTCAAGGAGTAAGGGCCCAAATATCACATCTTTATTTTCTATTCTTTAGTATTCAGTTTATAATCTCTCGAGCACAAGGAAAAGGCAGCATAAAGCTTCCCCATCAGAATGAGCCCTTTCTTTCTGCTGTGACTACTATAGAATTATTATTGCAATTACTGTTACTAATAATTACTATACTAATTACAAATTACTATTATATGGGCACTGCACCTTCACTTTCTTTGGAAGTGGAATAGAGTATTTTTCAAGCTGTCAGAATGCAAATAGAAGGTGTTTTTGCCCATCCCTATAGCCACAGCTTAGTGGACTGGGTTAGAGTGCTGCGTACATTGTCACGTCTTGGCAGTTTGAATAGAGCTAAAGCAGACGAAAAGAAAGGCCATATCTAAAGAAGAGAAAAACAGGGTTACAGCTTTCAGTAGCCTTTCTTCTATGTGAGGTCCTAGAAATTGGCTGGACTAACTGTGAAGTCGTGAATACTGGCAGCAGCTGTCCAGTAAGTGGAAATGTAAGTAATGATTACCCTTGTGGTCTGAGTTACTGCAGGGCAGTTCCCAGCTGACTTAAATTGTTAAAAGTTACAGCCTAATTAAACCTCACTTCTTGCATCAAGTATTTCTTTCTATGTATCTGAGACAATGTCTTGTGTGTCTATCCTTATTATTTGTTCACTGTTGTTCCACTTCCACACATACAGTATCATGCCTTTTTCCTTTTAATTCCTTCTAGGTGTGTGCATAGACAAATCTTGCCAAAGACATAGAATGAAAGTATTTTACATATGAACCAAATCATATTTAAAGAGACATTTAAAGCTGAATTAGGTGAAGAACCCAGGCCAACAGCTTTCCTACATAAGTCTAATGTTAGACTTTTTAGCTACTTTTAAAATTAGACTAACTTAAAATTGACCTTTTTGGAAAAGAAATGAGTCATAACAATGAATATTAAAATTGCACTTATTGCAACATATGATGCATTATTAGACATTCAAAATACTAACTTCATGCATTATTTCATTCTATTGCAGAGCGGTGAAGCAATTGTTTCAACTAGTTTGTTATTTTTTCTAATCATATTAAGGTGTTTTGAACTAGTTTCAACTGGTGTCAATTTTTTTAAGTTTTATGATGGTAAAGTTGATTAAATATATTTAATGCATCAGCAACAATCATAGTAAATCATGTGAAATCAGGGTTTTAAACGCTTGTATAATTAGAAATAATTTTAAAAGTTCTTACATAATATAACTGAATTGGCGTTACAAAATATTCTACTTAAATAAGACGTTTGAAAAAAAATTGTACAAATTACTGTCATTTTGTCTCATTCGGAGTCTTCAGGAGTCTAAGTGGAATTTACATTCCTCTGATACATTCACAGAATCACAGAATCACAGAATTGTAGGTGGTGGAAGGGACCTTCAGAGGTCATCTAGTCCAACCCCCCTGCCAAAGCAGGTTTACCTAGAGCAGGTTGGACAGAAATGCATCCAGGCAGTTTTGGATATCTCCAGAGAAGGAGATTCCACAACCTTTCTGGGCAGCCTGTTCCAGTGCTCTGGCACCCTCAAAGTAAAGAAATTTTTCCTCATGTTGAGATGGAACTTCCTGTGTTCCAGCTTGTGTCCATTGCCCCTTGTCCTGTCTCTGGGCACCACTGAGAAGAGCCTGACCCCATCGTCTTGACACCCGCCCTTTAGATATTTATAAGATCCCCCCCCAGTCTTCTCTTCTCCAGGCTAAACAGACCCAGGTCTCTCAGCCCTTCCTCCTAAGAGAGGTTCTCCATTCCCTTGATCATCTTTGTAGCCGTCAGATGGACTCTTTACAGCATTGAACTGGAGGGCCCAGAACTGGACACAGTACTCCAGATGTGGCCTCACCAGCACAGAGTAGCAGGGGAGGCTGACCTCCCTCGACCTGCTGGCCATGCTCTTTTTAATGCACCCCAGGAGACCATTGGCCTTCTTGGCCACAAGGGCACATTGCTGCCTGTGGTCAACTTGCTGTCCACCAGGAGTCCCAGATCTCTCTCTACAGAGCAGCTTTCCAGCAGGTCAGCCCCTAACCTGTACCGGTGTATGGGGTTATTCCTCCCCAGGTGCAGGACTCTACACTTGCCCTTGTTGAACTTCATTACGTTCCTCCCTGCCCAACTCTCTTGCCTGTCTCGGTCTTGCTGAATGGCAGCACAGCCTTCTGGTGTGTCAGCCACTCCTCCCAGTTTTGTGTCATCAGCAGACTTGCTGAGGGTACACTGTGGCCCCTCATCCAGGTCGTTGATGAATATATTGAACAAGACTTGACCCAGTACTGACCCCTGGGGAACACTGCTAGCTACAGGCCTCCAACTGGACTCTGCGCCACTGATCACAACCCTCTGAGCTCTGCCATTCAGCCAGTTCCCAATCGATTTCACTGTCCACTCATCTAACCCACACTTCCTAAGCTTACCTATGAGGATGTTATGGGAGACAGTGTCAAAAGCCTTGCTGAAGTGAAAGTAGACAACCTCCACTGCTCTCCCCTCATCGACTCAGCCAGTCTTGACATCACAGAAGGCTGTCAGGTTGGTCAAGCATGATTTCCCCTTGGTGAATCCTTGCTGACCACTCCTGATGGCCTTTTTTCTACATGCTTAGAGATGACATCCAGGATGAGCTGTTCCATCACCTTTCCAGGGATGAAGGTGAGGCTGAGAGGCCTGTAGTTTCCTGGGTCCTCCTTCTCGCCCTTTTTGAAGACTAGCATGACATTAGCTTCCCTCCAGTCCTCAGGCACCTCTCCTGTTCTCCATGACTTTTCAAAGATGATGGAGAGCAGCTTCACAATAACATCT